>VZTB01013611.1:3910-73880 GCA_013397245.1 Thryothorus ludovicianus | reverse complement strand
ATGATATACGATAAATCAGACATTTCACATACTCCTGATAAAGAAGACACAATTCTCACTTTGGAACAGCTCAGGGCTGAAAGCAGCAGCCTCAGTGACCTGTACTGAGCAGAAAAGTCAACTGACTTTACCATCAGTCACCCACAAATGATCAGAAATGGAAACTGCTCTTTTTAACCTCAACATTGGTCTTTCAAAAACGTTGGGTGGGTGGATCATAGGAAGGGGGGACTTCAGGCCAGGAAATCATCCTGGAAACTACGATGAGCATTTGACACCCTGAAAATAAATGTATAAACCTTTGGCATCTGTTTTACAGCTCTGGTGGAGGAGCCTCAGCAGGACTTCCCACCAACAGCTGAGATACTGAAGAACAATTTAGGTGTTGAAATTGCTGTGAGATGAATTGTGCCTGAAAGTCACTGTTGGCTCTTCTGACTGTAGGCAACCCCATCACCCTCTAACCTGGAGTCCTGCTTCAGAGCTCTGCATCTGGTAAAATAAATCCCATTCTAGGAGTCTTAATAGGACAGATTGTGTCAGGGCATCTGACATTTAACCCTTTATATTGTGCTTGTAGTAGTAGTCTTAAAAAATATTTTCCTCCTGCTTTTTTGCTAAAATACTCTTGTAATCCATTTCTCAGTTTTTGCTGTTTAGCCCCGAAGTTTAACTTCCGAAAATGTGTTCTAAGTAGATGTTTACCGAAACTCATGTGAAATCTGGTTTGTGGAGCAATTACAGTGAAAAAATTTGTAAAATGTATACCTGTGAACAGTCACAGCAAATTGAGATAAGTTTATTTTTCTTAAAATATAATTAAAACTCTTTAGGGATTTAATTGGGGTAAAAGAGTCTACAACTTCTCTCCCATCTTCTCTTCCAGTTCTGTTCTCTTTTCTCCTGTAAGCACTTTTTTTTTTTTTTCAAAATTCCAGATTACTTTGTTAAAGAATCAAAACTGTGTTCTTTTGGCCAAAATTAATTTTTTTCCTTCCTTGACCTTCAATAGCAAAACTAATCTGAAAAGGGGATGTTTTTTGTCAAAATGATGCTTTAAATACAAAGGAAATTAATGAGTTTTTAAAAATTTCTTGAAAAATTGGAACTAAAAGTCTTTGTACTTTGCCCAGATTTTCCAAAGTGGTAATGAAAACTGTTGAAGAAATTAATGGCAATAGTTGTAATACTAATATATTTACACTGTACTAGTAATTAGAACAGTTTTTAGAGAATGGTTGATATTATGCAGTCAAATTCTGGTGTCATTGAACACTGCATAAAGCTAGAATAATATCAGTGATTTTATTTCATTTTATTCCCAGATTGAAGCTAAGGATGTAATTCAATTTACAGAGCAGCAAAGATGGTCTTGAACATCTGGTTCTTGAAGTAGCATAGAATGAAGAACAGATATTCTTAACTCACCCAAATGTCTATTTTAAAAAGACAATTACTCTCCTTGCATGTGTAACCAGCAGTAAAGATCCATTTAGTCTTTCATAACCATTGCAGCACAAAGCTTTTCAAAGGCATTTGGGTGAATGGTAGTTGTCTTGCTATTTTCTGATCCATCAATATCTGGTTTTCCATTCGCAGTGTTACTCTGTTCATGTTGCTTTTATTTGCAATTCTCATCAGAAAGGGAGAATGGGGCATACAGCACTTTTTTTTTCCCTGTAACATTCATGATAGTGTCTACCATATGTTCTCCCTACATTTTTTGTAAATACACTATGAGAACATATGTATGTTATTTCCTAACCCTCTTATGCCAACACTTGTCTGAGGTGTCTGTAAGGATGTTATGTCTTATGACAGTATAACAATCCTCTGAATGCAATTAAAGTTATTTTGAATGTTTTGGGGTGTTTTAAACACTAATTCATGCACTATTTAAAACAGGGTTCTGTTTGTGTCTGGCAATTTGCATTAAATTAGAGTATGTACAGATCACAGGCCTTCACTTAGCTGATGTTCAAGTGTCCAGCAGGCATGAACTTTGGTGAAGTCTGTCATCCAACTTGAAATGAGATACAGGTATTGTGACTAGGTCTTTGTAGTGGATATACAAATGCAATCTCACTCCTTTGCCCTTGAGCGTATAATTGTAGATGGGATACTAAGAACCTGTCCAAACATTTGTTACTTTGACTATACTTTTATGAAAAGGTGAAGAATTTAAGCAAATGCCTCATACCAAAATGTTCTTCAGTGAATTCTGTGCACCTGCTTTCTTTGCATCTCCTTTGAGTCCCTCAGCATTTGTGATCACCTAATTAATATGGGAAAAACCTGGTATATTTACTTTTTCAAGCGTTGATACAAACATCTAAAAAGTTTGTATGGACATCAACGGTGACAGAGCAAGAGGATTTAACACTTAAACTTGGAACTGTAGATAAATACCCTGAACTAAAGGCCGTTCATTTACAGTTACAAGCTTGGTGAAGTCAGCAATATTACACAAATTAAGAGGAATTTCTATACAGTGGTTTGCAAGCAACAAAATGGCCATGAATACTTAAATACTGAAGACTGATTTGTTCCATGTGTTAGAAGGGTGTACACTGACAAGAAGTTGCGTGTTTTTTTTAGAAGATTTGATTGACACATTCACATCTTGGGAATCCAGTGTGTGGCCAGAGTGCTTCAGGCTGTGAACCTACACTGGCAAACAGGAGTGTGGAAGGAATGAGCCGTGTCATACTGGTGGTCTTACCTTGCGTGCTGCAAGTTTTAGGCTATGGACAGAACTGAGTATCTCAGAGTCTGGTACCGTGCAGGGCTGTTAGAAGTCAAAAGTAACTGACAGATTTGTGTGAACAACCTTTTGTAATACCTCTTTAGAAAGGATATCCTAATTGTTTCTCTTTGATGCTCTTTTCTGTCAAGGTTTGCCTTTGTGGATGTTTGTAGTGGCAAGGGTAATTCACTATTTATGGTATGCAGAATTCATTAACATTAGTTTCTGTTCTGTGTTTTTTAATCACCAGCAACATGTGTTACTGGGTACAAATTTGCATCCGTTATGCCTATCATTCTGATGTGGGTGAGTGACTTTTAAAACAAGTTAAAACAAAATCAGTGTAAAAGTGAGGAAATCAGACTTTTAATTATGGTATGCCACACCCACAGACACATTCCTCTGGCCACAAGACTGGGTTACTCGGTGACCTTTACTGGCCTTTTCAGTCTGTTTCATATTTGGCTAATACACAGGAGTTTTGTTTGGCAGTGTATCTGGACTATAAATGGAGAGGAACAGGAGTAGGTCTCTAGGCAGCTTTGACCATTTGTGTCTGAGGAAACTCTTGGAGATGTTATCGCTCTCCAAACTGAGCAAAATTATATCATTTTGTGCTAAAAAGTATTTTAGAAAAAGATTGTTTTTAGTGATTTTAGGTTTTTATTTTCTGTGAATGTTTGTAGCCTCTGTTTTGCCAGTAGCTTGACACAAAAACCTGGTCAATGCGGCAAACGTCTGCTTGAATTTCTCTGCCATTTTGACAGACTCATAGAATAATTTAGGTTGGAAAGGACATTTTAAAGTAAATTAGTCTAACCACCTGGTGAAAATAGGACTGATATTGGAGTCAGACCAGGCTGCTCAAGGCTTTTGTCCAGGCAAAGATGAAATATTTCCAAGGATGGAGATCCCACAGCACCTCTGTGCAATTTGGTTGAGCACCTGATTTCTCTCAGAGGGTGAATTTTTTCTAGTACCTTGTCAGAATTTCTAGTTTGCGTCTGCTGCCCCATGTCATGTCACTGTGCATCTCCTGGAAGAGTCTGTCTCTGTCTCTTCACATGGTCCCATCGGGATGTGGTATATGACAATGTACAGTGCAGCCCAGAAGGCTCTTGTTTTTTGTTGCTGCAATCTTTGCTTTGCTAAGTCGTGATCAACTTGTTATCCACCAGAACACCCAGGGCAATTCCTGAATTTCTAGTTTTCTGCTTGTAAGAGGAAAAGGTGTAATTTTGTTCTCAAGTTTAGATAAGTAAGTCTGTGAGCTACTTGTGTAGGCAGTTTCTCCAGTGTCTTCCTTGAGGGAGACTCTTGTTCCAAACTGTTCTTTGGAAGAACCTGCTTGGTATGATAAAGGAGACTTGAGCAGAGACCCTGTTGAACTTTCACAGTACAAATGTGTGCCTAAACCTGGATGGCTGATGAACCCAATTTCATGCCATGTTGAAAAGAAATAGTTTATCAAAGTGTATTTATAATTTATTTTTAAAAAATAATGTATTGGTCCATTTGGTACAGCTCCATGACTTTATAGAATCTGGGTTAAAACTTCAAATCAGAAATATTTTGAACTTATTTCTGACAGACTTGAAGTGTCTAGTAAAAGTTCACTGGAATACCCTATTTATAAGTTTTTTTTTATAGGATCATTTTTCCCCTACTTTTGTTGGATTAGGGAGCAATATTTTTATATTTTCCATTGAGTTTTTTGACTAAAGCTAAGCCTGGAAATTTTACAAATAAAATAAAAGTGTATAAAAAAACCCCTTTGTTTTAAAAAAATCAAACTAGATTGTATTTGAAAAAGAAAAAGCTAATACTATAAAAGGCTCTATGTATCAAAACACTATTTAGAGTCCAAAGTATACAGAAGAAAATGTGTTTTAAATGAGCACTTAATGAATAATAAGCTGCTGAAGCACTAGTTATTGCTGGCATTAGCTGGAAGGAAATGAAAACTAAGCACTAAAAGCAGAAAGATATCTCTTTTATGATCAACAGTGTTTTGAGAAAAAGTTAAATTCTGAAACCTTGATTGTAAAACATTATATAGCAACATGAGGCTTTAGAGACCCTTTCTAGTTCAATTAATGCCTACACATTTCAGAAAAACAGAAAGATGGGAAAACAAATTATGTCTTATAACTGTCAGCCTGTACAGTAAACATTTCAAAGCTGATTCTTTGAAGGAAGCAAATATTCTATTTAGGTTTTCCTCTTCATTTACAATTCAGAGTGACGCTCTTAGGACTTTGTTGTTTATTTGCTCATAAGTTGCATTGGTAGCATTTGGACTTTTCCTTCATCATGTAGAGGGTTCTAGAGCTTTCTTGTAAGCCACAAAAGATAAATATGTTTCTTCTCCAATTTGTGAAATGGTATGATGAACACTATTCATCCAGAACCATTCACTTCTCTCCAGTAGTCACATATACTGGGAAGATGTATTGATGATGTGAGGAAGCAAAGCAAGGCAAGTCCAGGAAATAATTCAGATTCCTGACCCAAATGACACAGAATAGCCAGTGAAGTGAGGTGCTCTACTGAACATCATATGCACCAACAAGGAGAGGGTTGTCAGGGTTGTGTGTCAAAGGTGACTTTGCCTGCAGTAGCCAAAAATTGGTGGAGTTTGGGATCTTGAAGGGAGAGGGAAAGGCAAAGATCAAGCTCAAAGCCTTGGACTTCAGAAGGGCAGATTTTGACTTCTTCAAAAATTTGCTTAAAAGAGTCACATGGAATAAGGTCCTAAAGGAAATAAGAGCCTAAGAAAAGAAAATTGGTTAATATTTAAGGATTCTCAGTTGCACTCAATGAGTAGGAAGTCAGACAAAAATGCCAGGAGAATTTTACACATGAACAAGGAGCTCCTGACCAAACTCAAACATAAAAATGAAGCACGCAGTGAGCAGAAGCAAGAATGGGTAATCTGGGAGGGATACAGATATTGTCTTAGCATGCAGAGATTGGTTTAAGAAAGTCAAAGCCCAAACGGAATTGAAACTGCCCAGAGGTGTTAAAAACTACAGGAAAGCCTTCTGTAAGTACACAAAAGGAAGACTGTGGACAATGTGGACCCAGAGTACTATGAGATGGGTGACCTGGTTACACAGGATTTGGAAAAGGCTGATGTGATGAATGTCTTTTTGCCTGTCTTTTCTGGTAAGACCACCCCTCAGGATCTGATAGTCCCAGAGACCAAGCAGAAAGGTTGGGGCAAGGAAGACGCAACTTTGGTGGAAGAGGATCAACAAGTAAAATACTTCTTTTTCACTCCTTCTCTGTATCTATGCAATACATGCCTTTAATAATAAAGTAGTTTTTGAGCATATGACTTTGAGATATTAGTTATGATTAGCTAGAGAAGGCAAAGCTAGGGAATGGCATATATCTGTAGGATATATCTTTGGTGTAACAGTTTTGATTTTAGAATAGGGTAATTTTGGGTTTCAACTCTGCATATTCCTAACTGGTACTCATTCAAAGTGCTCATTTTCCAAATGATGGCACTGAACTGTCTGAAGTTGATCTTGGAACAAACCCTTCCTATTTTCAAAAGAACACCTTAGTGTATTTTCAAAAGTCATCTAGTTACTGAAAAGTCAGTCAGTGGTGTTAACAGGAAAATTAGATTCTTAGAGCTTGAACTATTTAAAAAGTGGAACTTAGACTTTTTAGAACTTACACAAAGTTGATTAGACTGTTTTAAATATTTCAACATTTCTTTGTATGACTGTGACATGAGAACAAGTCCACAAGTAGATGCTAAAGATATTGTCTCACAAATAATCATTCAATTTGTTCTTTCTGCATTTAAATCAGCTAACTTAAATATATTCTATCAGTAACTCATTAAAGATGTGTAGTCAAAATACATAGGGAGCATCATCACAGTGTGAGTGATGCTCACTATGTTGTAAAGAAAAATATTACGTTTGCTCATAATTGATAAGTTAGAAAATACCACTGGGTTTTAGTGTCGTGTGCCTGCCTTCCTCTTACCCCGGGTTAGTGATGTGCCACATAGGTACAGCTTCACTGCATAACCTTTTTCCTCAAATCTTACAGTGCTTATGTTTTTATAATGTATGACTTCTCAGCAGCATTGAACTAGGAGTGTGGAAATTGGAGCTTCTGTTAAATGTGATTTTTGTTTTAGCAAACACCTTCAGATAGAGATGATTAGTACTCCTACTACTGTTGCCTTGAGGCATCATCACTGGAAATATTATACTTCCTATTAGACAAAATTTATCTGTGACAAAACTTCAACATGGTTTCTGGAATTATGCCAGTGTGAATTTGGCATATTACTCTAAATAGCTCCAGACAAGCCGTCTTCCATCTATTTCCAGATGTAAATGTGTTGTGACAAACATTGTGTAGGAAAATGTGCCTGCCTTTGTTCTTGAGTTTTCACCTTTTGTCTGACAAGATCCTCTCTGACTATATCTTGGGGTAAGATAGTGTAAATGGTCTTATTGCTTTCCTGGTTCATAAGACAGCAAGAAGTACCTTATGCTCTAATGATCAATACCCGAAATTATTAAATTTATTGTTCCAATATGCTAAAAGTCTCACTGCCGTGCTATCAAAAGATCTTTCAATTATGGAACACACAAAAGCTAGCTTCTTATTTATATTATATTTCCTTAAACTGTGTACTATTTCTGATAGTATGGCATTTTCAGAAATCATTACTCCTTGCCACAGAATTTAATTTTTCTAAATTCTATGTCTGGGCTACAGATGGAGATAATAGATTTCTTGACTGTCTGCAAATTAAAGTGGCATCATATTCTTTTATTTGTCTCTCATGGAAAGTGATACTTTGCACCTTTCATTTTCTACATCACCTCGATGATTTACCTGCTTTTCAGAAAGAGTGAAGTTTTTCTCCTATAGTCTTCATTATTAGAAGATGTGTCCACCATTGGAAAAGATCTAGAAATTCTACATGAGCTGAATAGGGTCATACTTAGATTAAAGCTCCAAGAAAAGTGGAAATACATCAAAGTGTTAATTCACAGAAGTTGCTTTTCCTTGTAGAGGTATCCAGACTTTTAGCTGGAATCAGCACAATGTTGTAAATTTGTCTCTAAGATAAAGAACAAAGCTAGATTTTATCACTGGTGATCACTAAACTGATAATATATTTTAAAAAATCAATGAAGAACCATTCTTATCAGCTATCTTGACCTTCTGGATTATTCAGACTATAGAAATTCAGTCACTTTCTGAATTAATCTTACAATTTCTTTATCTTAGGATAAAGCAAGCCTTTTAGAAAGAGTCGTTGGCAAGAGATGGGGAAACTCAAGATAAACTCACTAACTTTCCCCCTCACATTTTAATCAAATTCTGCCCAAGTCACTGTGTTTTCCTGATACAGACAACATGATTTCAAGCATATTTTTCCTGTATTTTGAGCAATCCCTTCCTAAAAATATATGTATATAAAAATTTCTATTGGTGATAGCCAGTAAAGCAAGGTAAAATGTTGTTTTCCTGAATCAATATGGAAATATATTAATATATTTAATAATATTAATATACAAGATTTTAATATGAAATCATCTTTAGGTAATATTTTTCTTTCCTTAGAAGATTGTATTCCCATCAAAAGGAAGCACACATCAGAACTAGTATTTAAAATACATTATTTGTCCTTGTTTTTAGAATTATGACTCTTGCATTGAAGGCCTCTGATTGACATGTCGGGGAAGTAAGGGCCTGGGAGGATATGGAAATTTTGAATAGTTTTATTCAATACTGCTGTTTGGATAACAAGTTTGCTCGCCTTGCAGTGTTAAAATATGAGTAGAATAACATTAATATATAAACAATTCCTTGAATTCTAACCAATTGGCATAGTTTTTTCTTTCTTGTGCTTTATTCCATTACAATGATTTTTCCTTATCATCTGTTTGTTCTGGTTATTACCACTCCTGGATCAAAAGGAGTTAGATGGCCCACACTAAAGTAGTATAGCAAACAAAAGTGATGATTTTCCTAACCATTCTACAAAGTGTTTTATGCTCAGAGTTCCACTGATACAAAAAAAAGGAACTGTGAATATATCCATTCTACTGGGTGTGCAGCAAAAGCTCTGAACAGAAACGTTATATAAAATATCGAAAGAGAAAATTCCTCAGGGAATGGGAGTTGAAGGGCTGAAATACGGTTTCAGGAAGTACTTTTCCTTTGGAATTACTGTGAGTCTCTAAAAGTGTATTTGATGGTAGGGACTCAGAAGGGGGAGGCATAGATGAATTAAACCCAGTCTTTAAATCTGCCGGTGGTGCTGGCAATTAATTACATGACCTTTATGAAAGTCTCCTAGTTTGCTGCAGCAGATGAACCCATGCAGTAAACCCTAGACTTTGTTGAACACAGAAGTGATGCAGCAAATATCTTGGATAAATGTTAAGACTGTAAGACTATAATCTTAATTGGACTTGATATCTTAAGTTACAGAGGAGTGATTCATTCCCTGTTAGCTTCAGACGCAAGATGAAAGTGCCTAATTCAGGGTCAAACACACTTCGTAATGAACAGAGGAAACATTATTTCCAGAAGTCAATTTCAGCCCATTTTTTCTCATCCCATTGATTATAATGGGGTCAGGGTACCCTCAAAAATTATATGGCACAGCAAAGTGCTTCAAGTTAAGTGGCATAAATCTAGCTGTGATCAGTTAATCCAGTTGGATCAGCCAAAATCAGGCTAAGATATCTCAGTATAATGAAACTCAATTTTCTTGCTCCTAAGATGAGTTAAAATAATACTGTCTTGGGGATTGTTAAATAGCAGTCATGGTTATGGCAGAGACCTGTGCTTCCCAACTGCCTCTGAGCTGAGCCTATGGTTGCCTAGTTGGACAAGATAATATTTTCCTTAAGTCACTCTGTGTGCAAGAATTAAATGTGTGGCTCAGCCCTGGTAGGGAATATTTATTGTCTTGTCTCTGCACCTCATTCCAGTCTGTGTCCTCCTGTGCCTGTGCCAGTCTCAGATGACACAATCAGCCACAATCAGGGAAGAAAGCCTCTTCCAGGAGCTCCTCTCCAGACCTGCCTCTCCTCTAGGACTGCCAATGCAGGAGTGGAGACTCTGGACTGTGGCTTTATCTCCCTGGTGTGTTTTGCAGGGCTGAGGATGAGCCCATGGGGCTCTGCTGTGTCCCAGAAAACAGCAGAAGGGTTTGGGCACAGAGCTTACTGGCCATGGCTGGGATCTTACCCACCCCTATGCCTGGGGAGGTAATGGTTCTGCTGACTTGTTCCACTCTCCAGAGTTTGCCTATGTCTCAAATCATTCTTAAATCATAATTAGTGAAGGGAGGGCATGAATTTACATGATTTATTACAGACCTCAACTTCCAGGCACATTTCAAGCTCAAGAGGGTGGCTTCTGAGCTGAAAAATCTGATTAAGCAATGTGTGGGTCTTTCTCCTTACCTTATGATGATCAATATTGCAGTGGCCAGAAAGAGAACAGTTACCTAAGTTTAAAAAAAATCCACTTTTTCTGTTTGAATTTTGGAGGTCCCTTCTCTATAAATGACATAGTGCTGCCTGTACTGACAAAGAATATTTATGACTAGGCACAGTCAGTGTTGACAATATTGAATATTAAAGAAATAAAATTAGTTTAGACATCAGATGCCATCAGAGACACTACCAATCCCAAATATGAAACAGAGAGAAAGAATGTTACCAATGCACCAAAGAAAGAGTACTTAAAAAGAGAAGAGATGGGAGCACTAAGTATTGTTTGAGCTTGTTTGGAGTTGGTTTTGAGTAAAAGGGTTGCTCTGTTAGACACCAGATCTCTGATTCAGGAAGCTACAGAACTGGCTGCTGTTAGGTAGCAGTGTGTGACCTTAGTTAAAACAGACATTGTAAAAAGGGTGCAACATTAAACAATCTGATTATAATGAAGCTAAAACGCTTCAGAAAAGCAGGACTAATTTCCAAGAACATTGCTATTGCAGAGGCAGCTCTCCTGCCTCTGGGACAAAAACTAGTATCTTTTCATGATGGTACCTTATTAAACCGATGAAGAACATTTATGGTGATGCTCTAATGGTCTCTTTCTAGCTTCTCTTATATTGCAATACATCCTCATCTGGCTTCTCCTTGAACTGGTCCATGCATTCAGCTGGCAGGAAAGAGTTCACAGTAAGCCATTCTTGTGTAGACCTGCCAGCATTTTCAAAGCTGGTTTGTGTAGCTCCATATCATGCTGCAGTGCATGATACAGACTTATCTTCCCTCCCTGAGCATACAGACATTGTAAATGTTTATATAGGCAGAAATATAACTGAGTGCCTAGGGATTGTGCCCCTTGTCTAAAATAACCTGCTTAAGCACAGGGTCAGAGAGACTGATCATATGCCTCAACCAGATACATTTCTCAGTGCTTCTGGAGGATCAAATAGGAACATGTCTTTGTAATTTTTGTTGTATCACAATCGTTATCCGTATGAAGACACACATAGCCTTTCAATGACAAATTAAAATAAAACAGTCTTCTGAAACCCTAAATTCTGCATGGACAATGTGTCTCTGATACTGTTTATATTAGGAGAAAATAACTCCTTCAACACTGCATTCATTGAATTACCCCAAATCTATAGGATACTGGTAATGATAAAACAGCTCAAAAGAGCAGAAACTCCTGACAGCTATAAAGATTACAAGGAGGTAATACAAATCCCAGAAGTGTGAGTTTAATAGAGTGTTTGATCACAGTCTAGAAAAGAAACATCAATGAAAGACAGATAACATGTTATGTAAACTTTTTTTTTCTGCTGTTACATTTTGGAGGCAAAAATGTGAAGAATAGTTTCCCAAACTTTGATTCTAAACAATTTTGAGTTAATATACATCACAATCTCCAGAGAAAACAAACATGCTTTCCTCCTTTAAAATTGAAACATGATATATTTTCTTCTGAATTTAGTTTATCCTATATGTTTCTTTTAAAAAAGCTTATCTGGAGGAGAGGTAATTGCCCAAAATACCAATTGAAGGAAGAGAAAAAAAACAACAACAACAACCAACCAAACAAACAAAAAACCCCACTTTTTATCCATGAGGTAATTTTTGTACATTTTCTCAAAGAAGGCAGCCAGTGTTAATTTTTAAAAAGGTTTTAATTGGTCACTGCATTGAAGAAAATAAAATTTTGGAATTCCTACTTGTATTCTCAGATATTTGTAAATGCAATGATGGTGTTATGAACTGCCAGAATAATAAATACACAGCATCATTGCCATGGAATTTAAACATGCAATAACAATGTTTTCATAATTACAGAGGAATATGGTGGCCTGTGGAAAAAAAGCTGAAACTGGTGATATGTTTGGATGACCTGTCTATACTTATTTCTGATTCTTATTCTCTTTCTTTCTAAATGCTACCTGGGGATTTGTTCATTTGGCTGTGTTTACACCTGGTGCCAATGAATCCTGCTGATGAACACGTAACTCCTTCTCAGAAGCTGAACTTCCATATGAAATATCTCTCAGGCTTGTGGTTTAATGGATTGATGAACCTGAAAAAACCTGAATATAGTAGTCAAGATAAAAATTATCTGGTTTCATATGATATAAGTATTTGTACATAACCATACAAGATGACAAATGTCAGTGTGTCAGATTTTAATGGATCAAAGGATTCAACTCTATTACTTTTTATGACTTTGGTTTTTGTGGCTTTCAGGAAAAATGTGTCATGGTCATAACCTCTATACATCTATCACCTAATTAAAGTAGAACCAGAAGCAATGAACTTATATCTACAAATTGGATTAGAAATTTTGTCCTTTAATCTTGGTGTTCCAAATAACAAATGTTCCAGATGAAAGAGACCAAAGCAATAGTTACATTTATATCCTAGAAAATATTTCATAGCTAAATTATTTGCTGAATTACACTTTCAGATACTTTGTATCATTTTAGTATATTTGGCTTCTTTTTTGTTTTTTTACTAGGTACTATTTAATCCCCTGAAAGATATTTGCTTAATTTTTTTTTCTTCTGAAAAACAAAGCCAAAATTTCATAAACACATCCCTTTTCTTGGACACTTGGTTTTCCCTTTGTCCTAAAATGTATCACAAACAGTGCAAGGTTTTTCCTCTTGTAGTTTGCACACTATACTTCTGACATGTAAGCTACAGCAATTCTTTGAGTTTTTATTAATATATAAAAATCCTAATTCAGAAACAAACAAAAAAAACTCCAACACCCAAATATCTCAAACTGGAACTCAGATGACCATTATCCTCTTTATTAATAAATTTTACTTTATATGCTGCAAAAATTTCAGCAACTCCATGTGCCTTTTGAGGATCCATAGTTGTAAAACTGTCATCTTTTTATTAAACAAACTGGAATATTTGGTTTCAAGGATGAAACACAACGTGTTGGTAAGAAACCTTTACTATATTCCTGTTCCTACTATTCCTTTAGTCTTCTTGACTAGAAACTATGTTGTTCATTGGTGTATTTGAAGCCCTAAGAAAGGAATAGACACAGAAAAAATAGTTGAACACAAAACACACTGTGATATCTTCTAAATCCTTAGGAAAATGGGCAATGACAAGAAAAAAAGGATACTTCCTTCTTAAATGCTTTCAGGAAAGATAGTCCTCTGAACTACCATTCTTTTAAAGTGTAGGAATGGAGTAAAATAACTCCATTTCATAATTAATAACTATTTTATACAATCATTTAAGTGACCCATAGAGGAGCTTCCACTGTCTTCCTCCTCTGGATATGGAAGACATTAATAATAAGTAATATAAAAAAATAAAATTTGCATTATTTTTTTATGTATAGTTAACATATTTTATGGTAATATATTAATATAATGCAAACTGGGATAGCAATATTTTGCTTTTCTGGGGGGTTTGTGGCTTGTTTTCCAGGAGAGTTCAATTAGATACTCATATGAAACTGAAGTTACTGCAGCTGCTATTTATTACACAGGGTGGTAATCTGTGGAAGAAGAAATCAAAAGAGGGTTACAAGTTTGGAATATATTGCAATTGTACTGAATATCATCCCACTGTATTCACTGCTTAGACCATTTGTGATTCACAGGTGCAAATATTGCTTATGCACGTGGATGGCTCCATTTGGTGACCTGTGGTCAGACTCGTGCTCTGCATCTGCGTGATTCACCAGGAGAAAATCAAGGAATCATGAAATAAGCTGAATTGGAGGGACCCATCATGTTCATCAAGTGCAAGTCTTGACCCTGCACAGCAGCATTGCCAAGAGTCACACCCTGTGCCTGAGAGCATTGTCCAAACACTTCTTTAACTCTGTCAGGCGGGTGCTGTGATCGCTTCCCTGGGGAGCCTGTTCCAGTGCCCAGCGACCCTGTGGGTGAAGAACCTTTCTTTAACATCCAACCTGAACGTCCCCTGACACAGCTTCAGACACTTTCCTTAGGTTCTGCCACTGTCACCACAGAGCAGAGATCAGTCAGTGCCTGCCCCTTCTCTTTCCCTCATGAAGAAGGTGTAACTGCAATGAGGCCTCCGCTCAGTCTCCTCCAGGCCCTCAAGGCCTTGACTTCCCCTCAAGGCCCTTCACCATCTTTGTTGCTCACCTTGGGACACTCTCTGATAGTTTAAAGTTTTTCCTATATTTTGATGCCCAGAACTCCACAGAATATTTAAGGTGAGGCTGGCCCAGTGCAGAGCAGGGCAGGACAATCCTGCTGGTGCTGCTGTGCCTGATGCACCCAGGACTTGGGTGGCCTTCCTGGATGCCAGGGCAGTGCTGATTCAGATTCAACTGGAAAGAAAAAGAACTGGCGAGGCTGCCTTTGTGTGTGCACATAATACCTTCCATCTTTCAGTCCATTGCAAGACAGCCACTCTGGCAAACAAAAGTGTAAACCTCACAAAAACACCAAGGATATTTGTAAAGTTTGGTGTTTTTCATCAAAATAGAACTGGTTCTCAATACTAGGGACTTAAATTGATGAAGCCATGGCAAGACCTCCTTGGATGACAGCTGAGTTAAAAAATGTATCTAGATGAAAAATGAAAAGAAACCACAACTTTTATAAGTGTAATTAGCCACGGGTACAGACTATCAAGGGAAGAAAGAAATTCATCATGGCTTGGAGTTTCTGTGAAAACACAACTGCTTTAACAATCCTGTTTGCTGATGTCTGTAATTTTTATGATGTGCCTTGTGATGCTTAGTGGATTCTGGGTAAAGCCAGGTCCTGTGTTTGTTTGAAATGCTCAGATTTAATTTCATTCTGGAGAGTTTGTATGGCTCAAGTGAAGCCTAATTCCTCCAAAGTAAACAGACAGATAGATACCCAAATATTTTTAAAAATATTTTTATATTTATTTTATTCAGGGCTTTACAGTCACTCTCATAATTTCTATGCTTATTTTATGATTCTTGAATCTTTGGAGTTATCAGTACTGTAAAAGGGTTTGTCTGCAATTCTCTGCCATCTGAATGGTACAAGTGAGCTAAGAAACCATGAAGTAGGACTGCAGCAACTTTCTCCATGAAATCATTGTCCTTGAAATCTTCTGACTTTTTTCCTTTCCCTGATCTTAAACTTCTTCATTCTTAGAGCTATGGATTACAACGGAAAATCCACATATTTTGCTAGAAACTGAGGTCTGTAATTAACACACACACACTATACGCTTGAAAAATATATTTGTCCTAATTTCTGTCTCACTCTCAGACATTATTTAAAGATTATCACCCTCGAGATTTAACATTCAAGCACGTATCTCAGTATGTTATTGACTGCTAGATATCCTCCAGCATTTCCCCAGCCACCACCTGAAGACAGCTGGGAACCTCCTGACTCTTCTGTTGCCTACTCTCTACTCTGATTTTGAAGCTCAAATGGGGGCCTACTTATTACCATGACAATCGAATTTGAGCCTTTAAATCTTCTTGAGAAACGTATTGGTTTGATTCAGGGCTTATTTTTAAAAAATGATTCTTAATTCAAAACAGGTTGAACAAATAGGTAATAATTTCTTTATAATGTCAGAAGCAGATAGCTCAGTCAGAGGAGTTCATAGGAATAATGGATGAAGAAATAAAAGATCTGTTTAGCTTATTTCCCTAGAATTAGATCAGAAAGATCTCCCTTTCCTTTTCAATTCAGGATTGTTTCCTCTCTTGTCAAGATTTTGTTCAAGTTTCAGGCATTATGCTTGTCACTTATATCCTGTAGTGGAGTATTCTAGCCTTCTTATTATTTTCCTTCAGTCAAGTCTTACAGAAGTCCAGACTTGTATTTTTTCCCCTCTGGCATGACTTCTGTTTTTTCCTTCCAGGAGAGACAGTCAGTCTTCCCACCAAATTTTAGGGAGGAAAAAGGGATTATTTCATTACCAAAATTATCTAAATATGTTATGTCTGCTGGGACTCAACCTCTGCTCTAAATTGATTAGTAAAGAGCAATTTATTTCAATGAAGTCTGTCTCCTTTCCTGTGATAACTATTTCTAATGCTTCTTTTACTAAAGAATATATTTTTCATATACTTTATTAAAAAAATTCACATTACAAATGCACTTGAAAAGACAATTTCAACTGTATAGAGCTTGTGACTGAGGCTAGATATAATGTCAGAGAAGTCCTTTGGAATGATAGTGGATTAGGGAGTGACTAATCCACTATTTCTTCCTTTAAGGCATATAAGTGTTGCATATGCTATTTATTCTCCCTGAGAGTAGAGGTGCATGAGACTGTATTTCCCAGCTAGGTAACTGGAAATGAAAAGATTCTGATCTGCAGTGCACTTAGTTTTGCCAGAGCATACAGATATATGATTCAGATCTCTTAAGAGGTGCTGGAGGTAACTGGAGGAATATATTCTATAATGTGGTTTCCTTTTAGTTGGTGTTTTAGTTTATTTTAAAATAAATTTTATTTTTTCAAATTACACTTTATGAATGATTTGTGACCTCTATCAGTGGCAGAAAGCCTAAAATAAAATTTTAACATTTGTTAGAACCATTTTAAGGGATCCCTTTAAGGAAGTAATATTTTGTGTTTAGAGGAACTAAAGATGTCTGAAAAAAATGCTCCATATTCCAATATCATGGAGATCAAGAATCAAATTATAAAAAACTGGGAATATCTGAAGGAAAGCGCTCCCTCTTGCTCTTTTTTGTCTTATGGAATCATAATATCACAGAATGGTTTGGGTTGGAAGAGAATTTATAGATCACCCAGCTCCAACCCCACTACCATGGGCAGGGACGTCTTCCACTAGACCAGGTTTCTCAGAGCCCCTTCCAGCCTTGCCCTGAAAAATTCCAGGGATGAGACATCCACAACTTCTTTGCACTGTTCCAGTGCCTCACCATTGTCACAGTAACACATTTTTTCCTAACATCTGATCCTAACCTACCCTCTTTCAGTTTAAAGCCTGTCCCATTTATCCTATACATGCTCTTATAAAGTCCCTCCTGAGCTCTCTTAGTCTCTAAAGATTTTCAGTTGTTTAGGAGTGTACTAGTAAGCTTATATGGAGAAAATTATCACGTATAATACTTGGATTTTTAGAAGTTAGTTTCAGAGATAGAAATTTCTCTGAAAAGAAATGCATAATCCCATAAATCCCCTCCTGTATTGACACTGAAAACAGCACTTCAGACTGGTGAGTACTGCTTTGAGTAATGATCAGGAGATCATTCATCTCTTGTAATATAGGTATCTCCTCCCTACATTCATGGATTCTAAGATAGCCAAAGGTGACAAACAGACCAGAGAACTTAGATCTAAACTTTAGTGTCTTTGTTCTCCTTTAGTCTTTTTACCTGCAATTTCGATTGAAAAAATTATAAGCCAAACATTTTTTCTCTGCTTTCCTTTACAATTGTAATCATCAGATTGTCATGCATCTTAGATACACTAATTTATATTTGCAGTAGCTTTATTAGGTAAAGAAACATTATTTCCATTTTACAGATGGAGAACTGAGGTACAAGGACATTTACATGGAGAGGCTGGGTCTAATCTAAAACAGCAAACTAGAAACTATATCATTGATACAAATGTATTTACATTCATCCATAGAATCTGAAAGCTTGAACAACCTGTATGGAAACATGGAAAAGAAATAATTTCAGCAGTTTTGTTTTACTGATTGTGCTGGAAATATAGAATAGTATGAAAATTCAGAAAATGTGCTATTCATGACTCCCTGTTTAGTTTAATAGCAGCAATTTATAGGGAGCTCTCTGGTCATCAAATGCAGCCCTTCTGCATTTCAGGATGACATTTCAAATCAACCCTCCCAGAATCAATTCAGTGCTCTTCAGTATGCTAGAATTATTGGTGATAGCTGCGTTAAAAGACAAGAATTTGCTTTTGCCTTGATAAGGGGAAAATGAAGCCAACAGGATACCATGGGCTACAAATGAATAAGCCTTTTTTCAGGTAAGAGAGGCAGGAGGAATATAGGCCCTAATTAAACTCACTACATATAAATTTAAATTCTGTCTCTACTGAAATAGATACAGATTTTGTCATTGACTGTGCTGAAGTCAAGGAATTATTCATTACTTCCAGGTGAACTCTTGGCCATTATAAAAGCTGTTTCTGTATAAGTTGTTTTTAATGAGACTCTATTCAGGTATGTATTATTTATTCAATTATTTCTTTGTCTTATCACTGAGGAAAGTTTTTTGCATATTTTCTGTGAGTTTTGCCTTAGAAAAGGCTTCTTGATATTCAAAATCCATTGTAGTTTCATCCTAATTATACAAAATCAAGAGTGCAATGCGAGTTTGCATTCTCAAACTGAATCTTAAAGAAACTTAAGTAATAAACCCCACTGTATTTTAAACCAGTTTATATTTAACTGTTTTCTTCAGATATTGATCAACTCCACTTCAAATGCTGCTGTTGATTTTTTTCCTCCCAGGTAATATAAAACTCCAACTTTCATTGATCTGAGACAGGGAACATTTCTGATGGCACTAAATACCTAAGATGCCACTGCATGTGTGTATGTCTGTACATGTTGTTCACATCTAACAAATACTGTAGGGTGGGTAAAAGCAAGCTATACACTCTTAATTGAAACCTTCCTGAATTTCCTGAATCTCTTATGTCTGCACAATTTCATGGAAAATCTCATATGACGAAGCTGACTTGTGATATTTTGACACTTTCATCTCCAAAGCTCAAAAAAGCTGAAATATATCAGAATAATTCAAAGGCAAAGGCTTTGAACCTTAGGGATATTATATAAGTTTAGTTCAGATTTGGAGCAAATGGTCTTAGCAGATGTTATTTTAATTTAATTTTTTTATCCACACAAATTGTTAGTGGTTCATCCTGAAGGTTTTTTGGCAATTAGATTCTGTGGATTCAGACTCTGGAACTAGGCATAGACTGAACCAGCAGCGATGACAATGGCAGTAACAGAGGTCAGGATTTAATACATGGACACATGGATCTCGGATGGGTCAAGCTCCAAAAGCATTAGTGGGCTGATTACTATCCACACTAAGCCATAATAGGTACCATGTTCTCAAATAATTAGCCATCCTATAGCAGCATTATCGCTCTATTCAGAGATGAATAAAAAGATGATTTCTTGGAAGGCTAAATCCTTGTTTTATGGCAGTTTAAAAGGATAATTAAATTTAAATTATTCTTTTTATTCTTCTAAAATAAGAAATAACTAACCTGGCTGAAGGCAGATGGATCATTGTGACTTTGGCTATTATAGAAAATCTATAGATATGGACATTGATATATCCTTTGTTATACAATACAATTACTTTGTGGTACTTTTATTAAAGGTAAACTGTATTTTACTTAGTCGGGTTTTTTATTATTATTATAAAGAAGATTACTAAAGGGCTTTCATTTCAGATCTAACTGATTTGCTGGAGGTCAGTCTCCTTCTTAAACCTCTTTTGACTGATTTGCTAAAGAATTGCTCAAACAGGCGGTAAAGAAGGACTAAAAAAACTTGTCAGGCTGGCCTACATTTCTAAAGCACAGTATTCTGGTAGGCACAACTTTGGGGAAGGTCAGTGTCATGTTAGACCGGATGTGCTTCTTCTTGCAGACTAGAGCTTTGCCACATGTAGTTCTAGTGGACATGCAGGCATTGACAAGGGATGAGTGGCAGGACAGGACCTGGCAGTGCGTGCTCACAGCCCGGAATGCCAGTCATGTCCTGGGCTGAAACCAAAGAGGTGTCACCAGCAGGGTGAGGGAGGAGACTCTCTCCCTCTTCTTTGCTCTCATGAAACCTCACCTGAAGTGCTGCATCCAGCTGTGGGGTCCCCAGAACAGGAAGAATGTGGATCTGTTGGAGCAAGTTCCGAAGAGAGGCACCAAGATGGTTAGAGGGATGGAGCAGCATTCCTATGAGGAAAGGCTGGGAGAATTGGGGTTGTTCAGCCTGGAGAAGATAAGCCTTTGAAGTGACCTAATAGTGATCTTTCAGAACCTGAAGGGGGCCTCCAAGACAGATGGAGAGGGACTATTTACAAAGGCACGTAGTGACAGGACAAGGGAGGATGGCTTCCTACTTAAAGAGAGTAGGTTGAAATCAGATAGGAAGAAATTCTTTTCTGTGAGGATGGTGACGCACTGGAACAGGTTCCCCACATAAGTTGTGGATGCACCATCCCTGGAATTGTTCAAGGCCAGGTTGGATGGAGCTCTGAGCCATCTGGTCTAGTGGAAGGTGTCCTTGCTCATGGTTCTTTTACTCTTTAAGGTTCATTTCAACCCAGGCCATTCTATGATTCTGTGACAAGTCACTGGAGAACTTCTTAGGCCTAAGGCCTGGTGAGCATTCTGTAAATACCCTAATGTTATTTGGAGGCACAGTTTAAATATGTACATACAATTCTCTCTGCTCCATTTCCTTTGGCAGTAGGGCATGTGGTCTGGGAGAAATAGTAATTCTTCCAATACAGAGAACTGCAGGGCCAGGGACAAGTTCCAGCAAATATGGTGGCACTCCTTGGCGTTTGATTGATCACTGTACTGCAAACTTGAAACTCAGAGATGGACAGAGATGTAAAAAATTCTTCTTCTGTTAAACTCTTTTTTTACCAAGACTGCCATCTCCTGCAAAGTGAACAGGATACTTTACACTGACTTCAAGAATTTGTGAATCTACCTGCTGTACTGAATTATAGGACTTCTTTTTAAAAGAAATTTTTGTCTTAAGTAGGGAATAATTTTCCTATAAATCCACTCAAATGGAAATATAATTAATCTGAATTATCTGAAGGCAATTTGGCTGTTTAACTTTAGTTTAATGTAATTGAAGGAAAATAAAATGTTAGCATTAAATACAGGAATCAGACTACATAAAAGTGGATTTTTCTGGCCATGCTGTTTAAAATTTCCCATTTTTTTAATTGTTATAAATAAAAATATATATGGATCTCTGTGCAAACCAGGAAGCTTTCTGTTCTACAGTAGAACCGGTCCAGAAATTTAGTGGTTCCTCCAATCCTCCAGTTCATCTCCACACTCTTGCATAGGCAAGATCCACACTTAAAGTTGCTCTTTGTGTGACTTTTGGTTTACTTTCCTCATGCATGGGAAGATTTTGCACACAAATAATGCAGGATGCATTATTTGGTATGGTGGATATACCTTGGGTAGGAAGTTTTGGAAGTATAATTCCAGATTCTCAGTGGTACGATTTCTGCTGGAACCAGGTAATTTTGTAAGTCAGTTTTTGACTTTTCAGGAGTTATGAACTATGTTTCATTTGTGAGTCTCTGGTCATTTAGGAGTATTACCATGTGCAGGTAAGTATTTATACCTATACAGAGCTCAAGAAGGGAAAAGTGACCATTAAATGGCACAATGAAAGGAAATGAGGTGTACTCACCTGGGATAAAAGCACAGTAAGAGGTATATAGACAGAAAGCTCTTTAGATCTGACCCACTAGTAAGTAGCAGTAAAATGGGCAGAGTAATAATTTCTGGAGGAGGCTGAATTTGTTAGCACTTGAAATCCACTCTGTTCGTCCTTAGTTATCACGTAACATGATAGGACAACTAACACATTGTGCTGTTTTTGTTTTTCTTTCATCTCTAGTAGCTACCAAGGAGACAAGAAAGGCAGCAGCAGCTGCACCCAGAGCTAGCTGCAATTTGTTTACAGTTTCCATGGAGAGAGTATCTTTAAAAAGATAATTTGATAGACTACAACTCCTTCTATTGCTTGGGTATTGTGTAGAAGATAATTTCGTGTTTCTTCTTGCTTAATTAAATAAAAGAGATTTTCTAATTTTATTTTTATTTTCTTTAATTAATATTTGTTATATTTCTTATAGGATTTGTTCAGCTTGTGTTTCTCAGCGCCAGGCTCTTTCAGATGCAGATTTCTACAGCTGATGAGTTCAGTTCTGCCAAAAATACTCACAATAACTCCCAACATTCCTTATTACACTGTCGCATGCAAAGATTAATTTTTATTGTGCTTTTATGTTTCTTCCATAAACATATAAGGAAAGGAAATAATCCCAGCAAAGGACAAGGTATTTTTGGCTTCCTTTACCTTCAGTCCTTCAAAAAAGCATTATTTCTTGAAAAATATCCTGTAAGGATAGTGAATAGAAAGTAAAATAATAATCACTGATTAAAATTTTCATACTTGAATTCCCCTGTGCTCTACTTTCAATCAGAATTGTTCGCAAGTTGGGTATTTCTGTCGTTTTCTCCTCTGAAAATGTCATCTTCATAGAATCATTTCCAATATTATTATTTCATATTAGAAAATGCTGAAATATATGCTTGAAATTGTATACTCAGAAAACCTTTAAGTATTTATTTTTCTTTCCTGTTCATATTTGCCTTCTTTTTAGAAAGCAATGGTACAAATTAAGACTAAAGCTACTAAAATCAATATAGTGTTTGTGTCTTGTTGAGACTTGACCTCCTCCAAAATTTTGTTTGTTTATGTGATATTTACCTTACTGATTCTAAGTTATTCCATCTACTTCAGACACCTATTCCTATTGCTTCTAAGGTATCTAAAACTTCATGTAACTAACATTAGCTGAGATTTCTTTTTTCTGCTGTCTCTTTGTGTCTCATAATGAAGTTTGGGTGGCGTGGTTTCTGTGGCACACATTTGGGGAAGGTTCATTTCTAGAAGTTAAGGGATATAGCTTTCCCTTCTGGTTTTTGAGTTCCAGTTGTGTGGATTGACTTTATTTTTGAATGGCCACTAAAGGCAAAGAATCACAGAGGCCTTCAGCCATCAGGTCCTTTTGTCCTAGACATAGCCTGGATTCATTTCTTCATCAATATCACAAAACAAGGCAGAGAAATGATGTTATTAACAATTGCTTTTGTGACCATCAGAATATCTTAATGTTCTCCACAGATTTATCCCTGGCTGTATCAGAGAACTCACCCATTTCTCTTTTTTTTTTGTCATCTTGTGCTTAAGGTTGTTCCCTTTCAGCATAGCTACTGATGTTAATATCTCTGAGGATTTTTATTTTGAATTTCCACAGGTCTACAGGTTTCTAATAAATCCAAGAGGCACTCCTGCTCTTCTCTCTCTGAAACACACTGTCTTAAGCTAACATTTTGTGAACTGTTGAAATTCACTGAAACTATTCTTAAGATAATTTTAATTCACTTTCAGAACAAAGATGTCACAGACTTGTAACACTTCATAACAAAAATGATGCCCAAACAGGAATCTCTAAACAATTAACAGGCTTTTCTGTAATTTGTTCTCCTAACTTTATATCTGACTTACCCCAGGTAAAAAATTGACTGTTGGAAGCTGTGGTTAGAATTTGAGGACGAAATAATTTTTCTGAGTACCTCACACCTGGGAATCCACCTTCCTCAACTCTGGGTATATTTCTGGATATATAACTGAAAATCTCAGAAATAACTGTCAGTCTCATGAAATTTTTGGTGTTTCTGACATATCTTGGGGCCCCTTTGAAAGTTCCTTATAGTTGATCCCATGCCTCCAGAAGGCTGGGCCACACCATGCAGAGCATCTGCAAAATCCTGCTAAGGATGCTCTCCCATAGGCCTAGGTTGGAGAAAAATCCAGGGAAATACTGCTCCAGGGAAAGGCTGTGGCTGGCAGCTGAACAGGCTCCTGCCTTAGGCATTTGACATTGAGCAGGGGCGTGTGTGATTTGCAATCTTGTACCTTTCTTCCAACAATATCACTAACTATTTAAACATTTTCTCGCAGATCATCACAAGTTCATTGATGACACTAGCATCTTATTAATAAAACCTTTTTTTAATGTGTTTCTCCCACACCAACACAGTTAATTCTGTTCTTCCCAATTTCCTCTGAACACACAATGTAACACAATATGCTAAGGTACTATAAAGCTGAATATTCTCATATCTACTAAACAATTTCTTTTAAAAATCTGTGATATCTACATTCCTTTTAGAGAGTGCTGAGAGCATGTTATGTTCTCCCGTGTGAGTCTGACCTTCACGTGGAGGCTGGAGCCCCTTGTGCAGTGGTTGTCTATCCTGAGCTTGCCTAGGTCAAGGGGTCTGGCATTTTTGAGAACTCCCAAAACAAAATTGCTTACTAGTAAGGGGCCAGGTTAGGTCTTCTGGAGTCTGGTTTTTTTATGGAAGAACAGTAAATGCATTTCTGTGAAAATTCCTGGGCAATGCTGTCTCTTAAAATATTGCTTATGAGAAACCGGAAGCCTGTGTCAAGGTAGTGGTAATTTATTGCCCTATCATGTGCACTTCTTTTACTGATTCAGGTTACTGGTCTATAGACAGACCTTGGGTCTTACATGATATGCTGTCCTTTTAGGCTGTTGAGCTTTGGCAACCTTTAAATTTGTTCACCTCTGTCCTGAAAGTGGGTGTTACTGTCTCCAGAAAAGATAATGTAAAGAACTCAGCTAATCCTTGCACCTGAGTGATAATGTCCTAACAACCTTGTTCCTGCCTGAGAAAGCAGCTAAGCTCAAATCCAAATAATAATATTTTACTTTGTTCTCCAGTTGTAGATAATTCTGTAATTCCATGCAAATGGCAATCAAACTATTTTAGAGCAGCACCACTAAAAGCTGACACTTTATAGCACACAATATATTTGCTGTCCTTTTTTTTTCTTTGCTTTTCTCAGTATTTATTTTTTGCTGTTTTTCTGAATGCCTTGGTAGATTGTTTTAAATACAGCTTTCTAAAATTCTTATCTAATACTTCTGGTTAACATTCAGCACTTTTATGGAGACTGTGAATTACACACTATGTGAGCCAGTAAAAATTTCATTCAAAACCTTAAGAAGAGCATTTTTAGAAGCACTGAGGGATAAGACAATAAAATCCAGAATAAATACAAAATAGTGTTCTGGTGAGAATTGCTTATCACCAACTGGAACATTTTGCTAACTCAGGGGGGTAATGGCTGACAAACTTTTCTTGAAATCTGTCAGTCCTGTCATTTTCTGCATGGCTGCAGAGTAAATCATAGGCAGTAAGCAGAGCACCTTTTTCAGTAAATCACTACAGCACTTCCCAAGCACTGCAGTAAATGGACAAGAGACAAGTTTGTGGCATGTTGCTTTACATCCAATGTTTGGACAACAGTCAATTAGATTTTATGGCATGGAGTTACACTGAAGCTTTACTGCTCTGTTGGTAATAGGGTACCAACCAGAGAAGATGGTTATTTTAACTGCTGGGCAATAAAAGCAAAATACTATTATTACAGACTTTTCTCCCCATTTATTTTAAAGCTTGGCTGCATTATTATTTGTTGTCAGTTTTGAGATAATATGTGTCAACACTGTCTGACAAGGTATGCACCACCTGCGAGGCAGACCTGTTGGAAGGGCAGACCTCCTCATTATCAATGCCAGGATGGTCTCTGTCTAGTCTTGTCTGCTTCTGACTCTGTCACATTGTTTGACATTTTATTTATCATTTTCATATCTATTTATTTACAGAAATAGTTTAAATGTGTAATCTTTGTAAACTGGAAAGTAATTTTAGCCCATAGAGCATATTTTGGCATTTTGGGTAATGAAATCTGATGATATGGCTCAGAAGTCTATGTTTGCAAGAGAGATGCAAAATGGTTGCAATATTTTTTAAAAGGTCAGATCCCAGGTTTGCTGAATAGGGCATGGGCTCAACCTGGCCACTCTGTCACTGTGCAAGTGGCAATGTTTGTAAAACAGCATTAGGGATAGTAATGACTCATCTTGAGAGAAGGAATGAGAGCTTCTTTCTTAAAAATAAGAGGAAAGGCATGATCACTGATTAAGCAAAGGCAGAAAGAGCAGGGGAGCAGATTCCATCAGATGCTTGTTTAAAGAAGGAAAGATGCCCATGGGTTTCCCAGAGGTGTGTGGTAACAGAACAATAAACCTACTACAGGACAGCACACACTACTGGAGAAAACCAGTCTATCCAGATTTTTTGGCAGATTATGTCCCTCTCTTTTTGAGCATGGCCTTATTTGGGTTTAACTGAACTTTCGGGAAGCTTTTTGTGTGTGACCATAATTTATATGCTTCTCCTTATCCCTAGATGGATAGACCCTTTCAGGCTGTTGGATAATAGGGAGCCCATTATTTTATGTAAACTTCAGAAAATCAAGGCAATTCTATCTGCACTTTTCTTGGGAAGACACATTAAGAGGGCTCTTGGGCCAGAGCACAGGTATCGCTCTGGGCATGATTGAAGGTAAACCTTACTGTGGTATCTCTGCTTTTTTCAGTTTGTGGTCTTGTTAGTGCTGCTCAAGGAAAGTGACTCTGCACATGCTGGGGACAAAGCAGCATGGCCATGGCTTCTGCCTTCCCCTCACTACCATTTTCTGGCCATGGAGTGAAGTACACACTGAACTGTCTAAACTGTGAGACCCAGCCCAACCTCTCCCACTACACCCCTGGTGACAGGTCTGCTGGTGGGAGAAAGCCAGGATTCACTGGCACAGAGCATGCCCTCGTGGGCTCCACCAGCTTCCATGATCTAGAAATACTGGTGATCAGGACTTGCCCTGGATGGTCTTAATTGGGCTACAAACAGACTGGAAATCTCAAGAAGAGCTATTTTTCTGCCCTAAATGGAAAGAGTCTGTAGAATTTAGTAAAAGCTAAATTGCAGGCTACTATAAAAATGAAACATGATCCTGTACACATTATCCCATGAAGATATACATAAATAGCTAAAGTTTATTAGAAAGAAGACTTGCACACAACAGACTAATTTTTCTCCTTGAAATGGCAGAAGCTTGATTCTGGTGTAGTAATTCTTGGTGAGAATGAAATTATGGTAAAATTTACTGAAAAGCTTTTAATTTTCATTAATGTATTCATATTTTATTGCAAAGGATCGTTAAATTTAATGGGCTGCTTTAAAAGAATACTAGTAATAAAAATAAGAAGAAAAAAATCTGTTATCAGAGATATTACCATTGATTTATTATCATTATCATTATTATTAGTATTATAATACTACTACCTTTTATTTTAATACTGGTTGTTTAGTGATCTGCTTTGGTCTCTGTGTAGTACACTGAAGTCACCTGGTTGTGACAGAAGCCAAAAGAACACTTATATGGTCTGAAATCAGGATTAGGTATTGTACTATTAAAAAAGGCAGTAATGTTTTACCAAACCAGCTATAAAAACCACCAATTTGAACTTGTTTAGAAATGACTGTAGGAGTGTTTATAAATAATGCATTTTTATATGTAATTTATTCTGTCATAATATGTATTTGCAGCAAGCTTCCAGCAAGCTTTTTCTGCTTTTAACTCAATGGTGTTTAGAAGAAACAGTTCAGGTGCTGTTCAGTTTTATGGGGTGCTAAGAGTCCTATTTAGCCCTGTTGGTACTCTATCAAATGTTTCCTCTGATGTGG
Organism: Thryothorus ludovicianus; assembly: GCA_013397245.1. NCBI lineage: Eukaryota > Metazoa > Chordata > Aves > Passeriformes > Certhiidae > Thryothorus > Thryothorus ludovicianus. Next base: position 46,232 of record VZTB01013611.1, on the reverse strand, counting down.
AAGGGAAAGATTTTAACCTCTGAACAGTGAGAGACTTTCCAAGCTGATCAGCACCCAGAGCCCTTGGATAAAAGCAGTGAGGAACACAATTTCCTGCTGGGATTAGAACTGTCCTGTGTGCTCTGCCTTTTGCTGCTAAGGCATTCCTCTCTGGCTGATGTAAACTAGGGTGCTTTGCTCCTTTTCTCCAATTGGTTTGGTAGCTTTATTTCCAACCTGAGGAATAAGAGCCGATTTTTGTGATTTTTGGAGTCCTTTTTCTTCTTCACAGAGACTTCTTTCTTTCACTCTGACATTTTCCTGACCGAGTCAATGTAATTTTACCCTCCTTGATGACCTTCTGTAGTGGAATGTAAACCTACAATTCTCAAAGAAGGTAGAAAATTTAAGTCCATGGATGAAAATTTTTGCATAAATGCAACCTTGTTTACAGAGAGGGTGCTGTACTCTTCTTTTAATACTAATTCTTAATTCTTTTGATTTCATTAACTGAGGTGTCATGGGCTTGATTATATTAATGTCAAGCCAGAATTACTCCAAGGGATTTCCTTTAACAAAATTAACTTGGACTTGCACAATGTAATAAAGTTCAGGATTTCTATTCCATGCCTTTACAGATGAAAGCCATAAAAAAATCAATATTTTTAAGGGAAATACTCTTTCAAAGAAAGAATTCTTATCTGCTACTTATAGTTCTGTTTACTTTAGACATTAAACTCTGATAGAAATAACAGAAAGGAATGAAAAATATTTACATGTTAAATTTTGATTAAAATAATAGCTACCAGAAATCATTACATTTTTCAGCGCGAGCCTTTGATATATCAATGGAGTGTTGAGATCAAATAGTCTCTGTAATTAGACTTCATAATTCTGGTATAATATTAGGTAAGCCTCATAATAGTTTGTAACACTACAGAAAGACAATAGGAAAGCTACTTTAAAAATTGCTATACTTATCTTGCTCAAAACAGAACTATTTATTCAAAAACAGGGTAGTGAGTTGCATTAACTTCAGGCTTATTGAAGTTAAGTACTTTACACAAAAATATTTGCCAATACATCATCACAAAGAGGCAGAAACAGATGCAGAGATGTGTAGTACCTTTCTTATTTATCTCCTAAAAAGAGGGCAAGCTGTAGCAGTGCTTTGAATGCAGAGTTCTGGCTGGCAGACTGCAGCACCCAGGTTTGGACCCAACACTCCCTGCTGTCCCCATTTAACACGTTTTGGTTTGGTTTGTGGGGAGCTTTGAGTGCATGTTAGCAACATCTTTTGTGGAGAGGCTACCCTGGAAGTTTCCATGACATTGTGTGCCACATGCACTCCAAGCCTACAAGAGGAGAGAGAGTCTGGCCTGATGGCTGCTCTCCCAGTGGCTTCATGTTATGAGTGTGCTGAGCTGCTCATCCCAAGGAACTGGGATACCTCTGCTGTAAACTTCCACTCCTGAGCTCTTGCCCAGTGAAGAGGTAGGGTCCTCAACACCATTTGCTGCTGTGCTGCAGTGTTCTGCTTCTGCTCTATTGTACAGTACTAGTTGCTTAATATAGACATTGCTTTCATTTCATACTCTTAGATTGCCAGTATATTTTGACAGCATCTAAATTAAGCCTAAAATGGAAATGTCAGCCTTGTTGACTTTCAGTAGGATCCAGTGCTCTTTCTGAACCTATCATTCTTCCCAAAGCATTAAAAAAATTACATACCTTTATAAAGCCTCTGAAAAGTGAAATTGTGTCAGAAGTAAGGAACGTGTAAATAGACTTCTGTTGGCATTGACTTGCTGCTCCATAAGATGAAACTCAGTGGCTGCTTAGTGGTTTGAAGCTCCTTGCCCAGCAATATGCAACATGAAGGGAGTAAAAGGAGACTCTAAATAACCATTTTGCTTCAATGGGAAATTAGAAAGGTCGTAAGAATTGGTGTTGAAAACTAGCAATACAATCTTAGGAGAAATGCCACAGAAACTTCAATAAGCATCAAGAGCATTCTGGCTTTCCATCTCACTGTGGAGAGATATCAGTGCTGCAACAAAATCCACCTGATCTTGAGGGGATCCAACCAAGGGACACTACTGACCTTGCCTAAATCCAACTCACTTTATCTGCAAAAGCTCAGAGGCAGCAGGGCAGGTGGCTTCAGTAAAGAGATGGGTGTATTTTTGTGCACTTTGTGTGTCTTCTTCCAGACAAGATGCAAAGATACATGATGCATTAAGCATTTCAGATATATTCAGAGTAGAACAAAAAAAAGACTGTTAGAAACCTGGGCAAAAAAAGTCAAAAATTCCTTTGACTCAACTGAAACCAGAATTAACATAGACTTATTAGTTTCCATCCATGTTATAAAAACCCTCATTTGCCCAATTGTAAATGCACTGCCTTTTTAAACAAAGCTCCCTTTGACTCCTTTGAACCATGATTTGGCCATACAGTTTTGCTAATTTGGGTGATTCCCATTTTAACTCTCTGAATTATGCCTTTGAACTTCATCTGTCTGTCTTTATTAGACATAATTGGCAAGTGTACAATAAACAGGATGCATAAAAGCTGATACTTGAATTCAGCAGTCCATAATTAGATTAAGCTACATCCTACTCTGAAAAAAAAATTATTAGGTAGCAGACTGCATAATTTTCCCAAAATTTATGTGTGGGCTATACCATTTCATAAAATACAATAGCATTTGAACATGTAAAGCCTGCCACCTGTAGCTTTTTGGGAAATGGTTTCCTTTTTTTTCCTCTCTTTACCTTCTTCTTTTCTTTTCTTTTCTTTTCTTTTCTTTTCTTTTCTTTTCTTTCTTTTTTTTTTAATTTCCACTTATTTCTTTCTTTCACCTTGTATTTAATCTTCAAGCTGTATTATTATAATGGTGGATTTACAAGAAGCAAAGGAAATTTCATACTACAGTAATGAAATTAAAACTTTTTGATGGAATGTTGTGATGCTACTCTAATATGCTAAAGCATACCTTTTATATAAAAAGAAATTAAAGAAGATAGCCTGTGTACATTTTAAAATCTAGTATTTATTATTTTAACTAAAGAAACACAATTGAAACCATAATGTTAAGTAGATTTTTATACCTAGAATAAAAAATTTATTATTTATTCTAGATGAGCATATTTCTCATTTTGATCCTGATTCTTGACCACAAAATGTAGAATTTAGAATAGGAGGTGAAAATTGAGGTGAGGGAGTTGAAAAGGTGGAGGAAACTCTTGAGTCTTTATGCTCACATCAGTCTGTGGATTTGCGGTATTTTCATTGTTCTTGTTAAATTTTTAGTAATATATGGCAAATGCATAACACTTAATCCTCTTTTATTTTGGCATTTGCATCAACACTCCCTAAATTTTTGTTCCTTCCTAAATATGTTTCTCAGCTTTGGGTTTTCTTATTCGTTTCCAGCACTAAACCACATCACAAGGCTCTGATCACCTCCCATCTCCTTGCTGCAGCCACCCCTTCCCTCGACACCAGCTGTCTTGCCACAGCACTACATTAAAGATCTCTCTCCGGCTCTGTTGACCATGCAGCCCCTGTCTTTGATTTCCTCCACATGCTTTCTCCTCTGTATATCAAATGTGAGCTGCTTGCCTTCACTTCCAAGGATTTTTATGGTCTATTCCCACTGTCATCTCATTGTGACAGACTGAACTACCACATAGGTGGAAAACCTGCCATGCAGCTGGCTCCAATTAGCCACCTATCTTTTTTAAGAGCTGGTGGGAGCAGGGGGAGATCTAAGTGCTGTATAATCAGACCCAGCTCTTTCCGAGAAACTCTCCTATGGTGAAGAAAGGTAGATGTCAAAGGCATATCAAAAGGAAAACAGCTGAGGGAAAGGAGGAAGGATGAAAGGCAATGCCTCAGTGAAGAAATTAAAAAAAAAAATAAAAAAGGAACTGGAACTGAAAGTGATTGGGGACCCAGCAATCCTGCATTAGAGTGCAATTCAATGCAGCAATGAGACCCAGATGGAAGTCCCTGAGAGCTGTCTGCCACAGCTCTCCTCTCATGACATGGCTGAGCCTCTGTTCTAAAGGAACTGGCAGCGTTTATCCGTCCTCAGCAACGGGTGTGATGCTGCTGGGGACAATCTGACGGTCCTGGGGACATGCCTGACTGGCAGTCTGAAAATCTACGGCATATACAGAGACAATTTCAAGGACAGGCTATGGACAGTGAATGGGTACCTCTGTGGGACATAATGTGCAAACAAATGCTTGCCCTGGAATTACAAAGACTGAAGAACTGGTGCGAGTGCACATTTTCATCTTCTGGAGCAATCTACACAGAGTGAAAAGGGCTCCTGATGGACTGGGCTCAGGAGCACTTTCTTTTTTCTATAAGGAGAGAATTCCTTTTCTCTCATCATGACAACCTTCATAAAGAAATTGTAAATATGCTTACAGACAATCCTTGGTTGGGATGCTTATCCTTAAAATGCCACAAAGCCTTACTTTAGTCAAACTACATTATCAAGGTTTTTTACTAGAATATAATAGTAATTTGGGATTTATGGCTTAACATCCTGCCCTTTCACTCTTGCAAGGGTTCTCAAGGATGCCTGTAATCAAAGTTCTCTCTCTCTGTAAGAACTTGTAATAAATCTTTCATCTCACTCAGTAGATGTTTCATTCTCTTACACCTTGTGTTCAGTATTTAATTATCTTTTGTTGTTAAAGGACATGAATAAAGACAAAAACAGAAAGCAGGTCTCACTGCATCCTTCCATGGGAATGTCTGTTCCTACCGGGTTGGTTAAAGTCATTCAAACTCTTCTACCATTTCATGTATGTTTTTAGCTCAGGGTGACATTACCTATTTCTTTTTTGCTTTTAGACAAGGGGAAGAAAGAACACTCACATAAAGGCTCCTTTTCTAGGCTAGACTTAAAATTTTAGGAAATTAATCCTCATTGCTACAAAGGTGAATTTTCCCACTTATCTTGGCACTTGCACTTTCTTCAGCCAACAATACTGAACCCTTCAAACACTTCCGGGTTCCTGGATCTCTCAGCCCCTTGTCTGTACTCCAAAATACGAAATAAATTTTTATGATGCTCATTTTATAGACCAGAGGACATTTTTTGTTTTACAAAGAAGCTGAAAACTCCCTTTTTATGAGTTCACACATAAATGATGAGGGGTGACAAGTACAAGTTACTCCTGGGGAGATTCCAAATAGACACATGAAGATTTTTCATAATGAGAACAAATCAGTTGTTGGAAAAATCTCCTCAGGAAATAGATAGATTCCCAACACTGGACACATTTAAGTTTCACCTGGACAGTCTTCTGGGCCACCTTGTCTAGACTGTGCTTTTGGCAAGAAAAGTTGGATCATCGAGTTTTGTGTGGAGTCTTAGCTGGCAAGACTCCTTCAATTACCTTTCCTAGAGATTCCAAAGTCCTTGCTCACAGTTACACAAGTGTACATGACTACATCAAACTAACTTTGATATACATGGGTTTTGAGTACTGAGCCAAGTAGAGAAGTTCAGACAAATAAAGGTTTTCCAAAACAATTTTCTTCAACCAGTGTTTAAAATGTTCTTAGAAAAACTCTCTTTTTCTAAATGAAAGAGTTTAACCTTCAATCTCGTTTTTAAAATGCCATGAGCATTTTATATAGGAAGCTAACAATAACCAGCATTATAAAAGTCAAGTGGCTTCATTTTAAAACATTGCTTTAATTTCTAGAACTCTCTTTCTATGAAAAGAAATGCCATGTGTAAAAAATATAAGGCTGCTCATCTATCACTACCCTGATATACTATCAAGAATGTCTCTTTAACCTTAATTGTTCTTCACTGAAGCATTCAATTTCCTGCCCTCTGTTCTTGCAATGCCTCTGTCTTTACTCAAAAAAGGAGCTCTTTTTAACATTGAAATTGCTTGAAATGCAGTCGTGAAACAAATGATTATAAAGTTTTCAAATGTCGATGGAAAGTCAATATATTTTGCCTGAGAGCAGAGTTCTCTGGTTTTAATTTTTCCAAATAGAAATTCTTAGCAGCTTTATCAAATATTGACAAAGTGCTATATTTATTATTTATATAATGGATTTAATAAATGAAACATAGATCATACTTAATCATAATGTCGAAAAATGACAAGAACTGAAAAACTCATATATTGTGAATTATTTGACCTTTGTAATTAGAGAAGGAAGCACAACACAGGTGTCTTCCTGTAGACAGAAATAATACTCCTGAGAAAGTATCTACATTGCAAGTAAAAATGTGTTTCTACTCAAATGCAGCTCAAGTAAAGTGGAAACACAACTTCACAGCACAACCCTTATTGAGAATGTAGTTGGGTGTTTATAATCACTAGCACACCAAACGATAGGTGCTGTTGTGTTTGATGCTGGTATAGACAATATAATTGGCCTCCACAGGATTTGGCTAACAGGGGAGAGAAAAACTAAATTCATGGCTTAACACATTACCTGTCAGGTTATGGTACTGATGATGATCTTTGTTAGGATCAAAGTGAAAACCAGAAGAAAATGAAAGAGCAGAAATGTCACTGACTGCTTAAAAATGAGCAGCTATCAGCAATTTACAGGGCTGTTTTTCTTTTGTAGCTCATTTTTTTACTCTTTTTTTCACAATCACCAAGAAACTGTGAACTTTGTACCAGCCTCATGGGATCCTTTTTTTCGGATGGTGCTTACTTTTTGATACATGCCTTGTATCTTAGTTATCAAAACAAAACATTTCTTTTGGTAAGCAAGATACCTATGTACTTCCACTGGATTTTAAAGTAAAAATATGTGACTGAATTTTGATTAGTTTTTTCAGAAATTCTACATACCTCTGATCCCACTTTCTCTCTCTGAAAGCATCAGCTTTCAGACTGTTTGGGTAAGGAGCCCTGCGTCTCTAAGTGGCCATTTATAGAAGTTCCCTGTGTATCAACATTTGGGGAAGAGTAGCTCTTTAACCACATTACCTTCCCTCTTTAGTATTCTGTAGATATTTCCCTCCTCTTGTCCCCATATATCCCTTTTTCAACTCTAACCTATTTAACTCTTCTGCACAAAACATCTGGTCCCTCTCCTCAGTCAATTCTCTGTGACTTTTCTAACATCTGTCCTCTCACAGAAGTGGAAACTGAAGCTATCCAAAGTAAAAGTTAACAATTGATTTAATCCTCAGTTTTTAACTATTGATGTAATCTTCCATACAGACTCCTGGTAGTTTAACTTACAGATTTGCCTGTGCATGACTGGTGTAATATGTCAGTGACTAAGCCACTTGAATCTGTGCTTTGAAAAGATTAATTTTTTGAAGGCTGTATTATTCTTTGATGAGAAAGGTGCCCTAAAGGCAGAACACAAGGAAACTCAGCATTGCTGCACCTAGCTCTGGCCCGGGAACTGGGTCCTGAGCTGCAAACCTGAACATAGATGTCTATGAACCTCTGTAATACCAAAGAAGATGTGGATGCCTCAAAATGGGATTTACTGTATTTAGCATACTGACACTTCAACAGAAGCAGGTACAAGTGAAAAAAGGTGCAGTCTCATCCGTATTTAGGCCTATATCTTGGTTCAACAAATGGGAGAGTTTCAGGGAGTTTGTTTTTTCAGTCTCTGTGCCTTGGTCTCGCTGGTGGAACACAGAGCAAAACAGTTGAGACTTGGAAAAAACAGGGCACCAGATGTTGAGTCTGTCCCTGCTGCCACTGTTCACAAGGCTTCCATAAGAACACTGATGGATGCAGAGTAGTGTGACAGAAAGGAGTTTATTTCTCCTGTTTGCTTGGTAATAAAAAGCATAAGTAGCATGCCAAACATCCCTCTTCTCCTTCTGGAGTTGCAGAGCCTTTAATCATTCACAAAATCTCAGAGATCACTTTTTCCCTCCTCCTCTCTCTTAAATGTCTTGAAAGCCTTGTCATGAGCAGTATAGAAAATGAGGCATAGATTAGATTAAATGTTTCCATCTGGAGCAAACATAGCTGCAAATTAGCGGACTCAAAGAAAGTAGTTAAATGCACATAAAAATAAAGTCCTCCTGAAACACAGTGCTGCTAATGACATGACATTTAGTTATGTGTTCATAGACAGACTCTAACCAGTGTCAGTATTGCAGCATTTGGCTTTGCTGGAAAGTGTGAAGTACCTGCTTGCAGAAGGTATAAGTTACCAAAGGGCAACAGTTCCTTTCAATGTGTGTATAATAGCTGTTATTGATTTCAAAGCTTCGGAGTATTAAGTAGCTGACATTTTATAGAGGACTTGCATGTGACATATGAACCATTGTGTGTTTGCATAATCTGCATGGTTTTAAAAATTATATTTAAGTGTTAGACTCATAGCACTGCCTTAAAAAACCCTAAAAAAACTAGCTTTAAAAAAAATTAATAAAAATTATTATGTTTTTTAGTTTTCAAAGAAACTCACATACACAAAATGACACAGAAGAGATTTGCTTGAGCTGAGGAAGAGGACAAATCCCTGAAGAATACCTAACAAATTCATAGGTTATGAATATACTCTTTATTATTTCCAGGCTTAAACAATAGGCAAGGTGTTATGACTCATTGTCTTTCTTACAGCTAAAGGTACATTAATTTTCAACTACTTGGTAATAATACTATATAATTCTGCAGAGACTTCATGCTTTATTCATTGCTTGGAAATGATTTCACAGCTTGTGAAGTGGGAGTCAAGTACTGATGGGGCTGAGAAGTTCTAGGACAACAGCAGAGAACCAAAGAAAATTCAGAAGCAGCCTACACAGCCTAAGAATGAGAGTTATGTTAAATCAACTGTTGTATTCATATACATTTCTGTGATGTTTATCTCTAGAGTAGGAGTCGATTTGCTATGCTGGATTTGAAGGAGTGTTTGTGCACTAAAGAATTTCAGGGCTTGGTTCTTCTCTAAGGTAATGCAGGGATTTGGAATAGAGCCAGTGGGCAGTGGAAATAAAGCTTGTTACCAGGTCTCAGTGCAGTGCAGATATCAGATACAGGTACCATGCACATTCCGAAACCATATATTCATTGTATTATTTTTGATTCTGTGTAGATTTGCTATTAATCCTAAAATCCCATTTTATGATATTAGTTTAAACTTTAGGGTGAAGTAGAAGCTGAAATTCTGTGTTCCATCCAGGGTGATGAGAACAGACAGATATGTGCTGTGACTGTAGAGACGTTTTTGCCATTGCTCACTCTTAGCTATTAACTGATCAGCTCAGAACCATTCTCTTCCACTGGAACTGACAGCAAGCTATTAGCTCTCAGCACCTTGGGCACAAGGGGAAGGAGAGAAAAATATAGAAAAACATTTTCAACAGACGAGGAGATAAAAGGCAATCAGGTTGGCTATGTGCATACAGATTCTCACTGGAAATCCTCAGTGTTTCTCTTGAGATGTGTAGGGCATGCACAAACATGGAGCCAAACTCCTGGTAAAAAGGCTGAAAATGGTATATAAGACATTTTTGTAGTAAATAATTGAAAGATAACTCGTAAAAATATGTTTAATTGAGGCTTCGTATTATAATTTTTTTGATGATTAGTCTGATTTTGGAAGGCTGTAGCCCATTCTGTTTTCAGCTGCTTTCATCTCTTCTGCCCCTCATAAATCACTGTCTCCTTTGTTGTGTCAGTGTAACTATTTTTACATTTTTTTCAGGGAAAAATAGGAGTCATATTATCTAGAGCTCATATCCTCTTCAGTTTTTAATCCTGAATTTCTTTCACTGATCTGGTTTACAACAAATTCAATGAATTGAATCGCGTGATGAAGGATCATGTTGCTTGTTACTGTTCAGCCTCACTAAACCTACTGCTGAACTAATGAATTTGTTGCTTTTTCTCTGCCTTAGCACTTGTGAAATCCAAATAGCTGGTTCTGGGAGTTAAACCAGCAAGAGAAACAACACTCCGAGCAAACAGCTCAAAGCATATCCTTCCTTCCCTGTTTTGGGTCCTCAGCTGGCTCATGGCAGGGTCAGCAGCAGTGTGAGGGCAGAGCTGGGGGCCAGCAGGTGGGCTGAGAGGAGAGGGGAGTCCCCTCTGCCCAGTCAGAGCTGCTGTGAGGGGAAGCAGCTCCCATAGGCAGCAGCCATGTGTAACAGGTTGGTGAGAACTACCCTCAGGATGAGTGGATGGGCAAAGTTTGCTCCTGGAAAACTGTACTTAGAGGTACACCTGTCCAAAATGGGATATTGCCATGGGAATCACTATCTGTTCTATTAAGGTGGCTCCTGGCTGCTTCCTCTATGTGCAGCAACTGGAAGTCTCTGATTCAGGATTCAGGAAGATATGCCTTTTTTAGATATTTTTTTATGTCTTTATTTGTTTATATATTATATTTATTTATATTTTATGGGAGTATTTTTTTCCCATTCATCACCTCAAAAGCTGTATTAACAGCAATCCATATTTCTCCCTAAGAGCCTGACTTTGCTACCATAATTTACACAAAAAAGTTTAACCTGTTTAACAAGTCCCAGCGGGAATATCTTCTTAGGAACTACATGGGCAGATAAGTAGCATATTCAGGGATTAAATTCTAAACTTCCTGCTAAACTATCCATTTTTCAGCACTTTCCTTCTTGTAAGGTCATGGCGCACATTTTTCTGTCATGTATTTGTTAGTACTAATCTCTGATTGACTTGTCTTTTCTGATTTATTTTAATGGTAAATACTTTTGTACTAAAAATATTACAAGCTGTTGTGAGTGTTGTAAGTTTCTTTGTTTTTTCTTTTCCATCCTGTAAAGAAGAAAAAAAAAATGGTTTATAAGGACACAATAATATTCATAAGACTTGCTTTGTTATCTAACATGAAGTAGAGCCAATTGTCTATTCTAAACAGATAGAAGAGATAGAAAAATATGTAATTATTTAGATGCTCAAAAACTTTATCTGTTGTAAACAACTAAGGATAGTTGGAAAATAGTAGTTTTGCTTTCAGTGTTTTTACTCTGGAAGAGTTTTGGTTGCTTGGATTAGTACTGCGAAACTGATTGACTCATTCTGTCATGTTACCACTGAGTATTTGTGCTTCCTTTTGTAAAATAAAGATGTTTGTTTGATTTTCATGATTTTGGAATGCCCTATGCCACATAGAGCTTTGTTCTGAAGGTTACTGCATGAATTCAAGTGTTCTTGCCAGGGAAAGAAGGAGTCTACTATTATTGTTCCAGTATTTCCACTAATTAAAAGTGGGCTCAGTTTGTCTTCCTGCATATGTGATCAGCTGAGCTCTGTCTCCTAGGCCTTCCTAAAAATCTTAGACAAACAGCATTAATAATATGCATACATCAATTAATTTTCTTTGTTTTTCTTAGTATGTTGATGGGCATGGAGTAGATGATCCGTCATGCTGCCTTCTAGCTCTTCTTCCTGTTTTACCAGCATTTGTGAATAAACAGGCTTCTGTTGCCTGTTGTTAACTCTCTCATTCCTCCTAAACAATGTCTGGTATGAACTGTGGAAGGTATTTTTTCTAAAAATCTGTATAATTTTTGTGGCTTTGAGTGAAATTACATCAAAACAGGGTCTAGTTCTGAAAACAAGTCAAATGTCCTTTATGTGTTTCTCATGACTCAAGTAATTTTGAAAACACCTAAGATTTGTTAATTCTCAGTGATTCACCTCTCTCTTCCCTAAAGATGGAACTTAGAATGGGTTTCTAATGGACCTATTCTTTCAACATGGAAACAAATGCACAAGGTGAATTATCTTTCTTCTGTTCTGTATAAAATGTACTGTTAAAACAGAGATGTGATCCAAATTGGACTCCTTGAGTTTTGCATGCAAAAGAACCTGACTTATTACACTGCATCACAAATTATATTCTCTAGTATTTGATTTTGCTGTGCTATAGAGCCCCATTTTTCTTGTGAGAATAATGTTGTAAAGGAAAGATGGCTTTCTTGCAAAGAGAATTATCATGTCAAAGCCTAAATTGAATAGTTTAAATTTTCTAATATTGAGACTGGGTTTTTTTTTTTTTAGTAGCCAGCTCCTGAGCTTTTCTAAACATCCATTTTACTTTCTTTACAATTATAAATCAAATCAGGATTTCAGTATAAGCCTTATAGACTGTAGTTTTTCTTCCCACTCTATCAGAGGTATTACTTTTATTTATTTTTAGAATGCATAAAAACATTTTGCCAATCTCTTAAAAATCCTTTAAGATGTAGCTAATCTGGGTAAACTGACATTTAATCAATTTCTTTATTTACATTCTGACCTTAACTGTAGCGCTTGAAATCACCTTAGAAAGAAAAAGATTGTGTATATATTTTACCATAAAGAAATAGAATAAATATATAAAGCCTCATCAAAGAGATAAAAAAAAATTATTCTAATAAATAACAAATTACTCAATAGATTCCAGCCATGGAAGAACTAATGAGAACAGAGTAGAGGAACGTATAAAAAAACCTAAATGCTTGTCTCCCTAAAGAGAGTTCACATCCTATCTGATGGAGGATGCAAACATATGTTGTGTGTAAAATGACTCAGTATGACTGTGCTACTGTTAAAATCCTGAAAGCCTAATTATACATTTTTTTTTCCCTGAGAACTGTGCTTTTTTTTTGAGAATTTTTAGAAATAATGATAACAAAAGAGACTTATGCCTTCCTGGAAATTAACTTTGTAAAAATGGTGTATGTGGGTGGCTTATGTATCAGAGCTGATGTCGCATTCCCATGCTGATGCTGTATTCCCATGTTTCTTTTCTCAAGGCAGAAATAAGCCCATTTTTTTTTCTTGTTTGTTTGTTTGTTTTAATAAACAGTTTCAAAGTTGGACCAATCCAGATGTTTATACCAATTTTTGGTGGAGACTTTTTTTAGCAGGACTAGGATATTGATATTTTTAAACACCTACAAGTAGAAGTTTTACATAACCTTTCCATGCAACTTTATGTGGGCACTTTCTTTCCATGAGGAGTCATATCTTGGTACTTGAGAATAAATCTTAAGCTTTGGAATAATTAAAGAACTTAAGACTATCATGCAATACACTGAAAGGTGAATTTTTTTACTTTACTGGGCCATTAATAGATGGCCAGTAGTAGACGCTTTTTTATTACTGTGTTAAAATATATATCAGATCATGTCCTGTTGTATTCTGTTTTTTTGTCACTATCTACCTCTTAAATGTTTTTCACAATACTCCTCTTTACCAATGGTCTGAGGAGTGGATAGGCAGATTCTTCCTGACTAGAGCATTGTGTGCTAAACACCACAGAAAAGATTCTGTAATAAACTAATAACTTAGATGAACAAATTGCCATGATCCCTAACATATCTGTTGCGTCATGAATTACGAAAATTCATGCAATAATGTGTATGGATATATTTAATGCCTATTTATTCTCCAAGATGTCCAGGTTAAAAACCCTCTGCATGCCCTACATTTTTCATCTGCTTTCCTGAGTGCCTCCATGCACAGGAATGCTTTGCTGCTTCTGCTGGCACAAGTGACCTCCTGCTGCCTCTTTGCAGCGTTTCTAGCCTACAGACACTTCTGTAGTGGGACCACTTCAGGCAGACACCATTTCAAGCAGACACCATTTCAGGCAGACATTGTGGTGAGAAGGTTTTATTTGGCCAGGTACCCAGTCATAGTGTGGACCTCAGCTCCTAGGGTTCAGGAAAGACCCTTTGATAAGCAAATGAACCTTATGGGACATGAGGAATTTGACAGGCCTAACCCTTTTCCTTTCACCATTTGGAAAACAAGGGCCCATTTGAGATTTATCATGCTTCTCATTATCAAGCAATAGAAATGCTCAGCTGCCTGTAGCATTCCCATAGCTTCAAAATCTACAGATGGTTGACTTTTGAAATGGTTTCTGAATACGTTCACATGCTTCGGGTAACAATGTGGTTTCACTGAAGTTTAAAACCCCTTTTACAGTGTAATGCCAACTAAAATATTTCCAGCTTGCCAAGTTTTTCCTGGCTTGTATGTGCTACATGGATTATTACTCCTAGATCTGTAAAAGCTATACATTAAAATAGGAATTCTATCAATTTATTGTATAACTTTATAATTTTTAGTGATTTTAATTTTTTTTCAACTGCAAAGCAAAATCTCTGAAGTCAGTTCTGTTGGCCTTAGTGGAGGGTTATCACTGTTCCTCATCCTGTGGATGTTCAGTCTCAGGACTCTGTTAGATGTTTCCCAGAATGAATCAGTGAGATTTCTAAGACTGAGTTGCATTATTCATATAAGATTACCAGGGAAATGTCAAAGATTTTGAGTAGTGAATCACTTAGTCTTTTGGGACTGGTGAATTGAAAGACTGTCAAGACCACACATACGGTTTCCTTATGGAAACTGTTGGTTTTGGTTGCTTGGCTCTTATAGGAAGTTTACACTTGGGCCAGTAGGATAGATTTGCCCAGACAACATTCTGCCACTAGAAACAAAGCCCTCTGTGTCCCCATAAGCATCAGAAATAATTGATGAGGAAGTTTGACTTTCATCACCTGCTCAGTGTGTGAGCTGGCTCTATTTGTGTTTTGCAGCTTCACAAACCAGATTGGTTTGTCCTTGGGCATAAAGTGGAGCGTGATGAAAAAGAGCAAAAGGTTTGGGGTTTATTTGAATGATCATGTAAATATGAATAAATAAAGAAACCCCAAGATCTCCAGTTTGTAAAACACCATGTAACCTATAGCAAAGACCTCAAGCATATAAGCATTTTTCTTACTGTATGCAATACGGATGAAAATAAGTTATTATTCTCAGTTTCAAGATTGGGAGCTTTTGCTTTCATGGGTCAAACTATTCTGTAATTTCAAGGGACTAGCTTCAGTTTTGCTGTGGGCATTTTTTTGCTTTCATGGATTATCATCTAAAACTGTGATTTTGTGAATGATCTATCAGGGTACCTTTAGGCATTATGTTGCTGGTTAGACAAATAAAAATATTCATCTGATGATCTTTTGTCATTTCAAATACAAGAGACAATTTGGGATGTCAATGATGATTTTATTAGGAGTAGGAAACCCTGTGAAAGAATCTTCTCAAATTGTAGTTGTTGCCTGTCAGCAATTTACAACTGGCACTGTCTGCTGACAGATGTAGTGACTCATTAGTGAAATCATTGGGACAAAAAGAATCCAGGAAATCTGCAACAGTCACCTGAACAGAAATTTAAGCTATATTTTGCCCCTTTTATGAAATCTGGAAGAAAAATTTGTTAGTGATCATATCATACTTTTCTATATTTTTGTCTGATGATCTAACTTTCATAAAAGTTAAAAATTTCAAACAGTGTAATTTCTGAAACTTTTAGAAAAAATATATATTACTATAAAAAATAAGGCAGCAGGTATTACTTATAAGAAACAACAAAGGTTTAAAAATATACACATCCATAAGTGCCTCTGAGGGAGATATTTAATTTCTTCCTTATTTGTCACTATGAAAAATGTTAGGGGGAATATTGCATTGATATGTAAATAAGGAGCTGCATTCTAACCCTGCAGGAATGTTTAGGTAAAGGTAAAATGAGAATCTTGGTAATAAGAGCACAATAATTTTTGCTCCTTAGTTTGCACAATTTGAAACTACTCTAGGTCTCATCTGGTTCAGAGAACTCTCTTGTTGACTGAGCAGCAGAGAACCATGCTTGTAGTTTTGCATATTATCCTACAGCTACATTCAACAAATCTTGTCAATAACTGGAAGAAAAAATATGGCTTGTTTTCTAGGAAAGGATCCAGTCATTTCAACAAAGTCTGCTCTCTCTGAACAAAGCAATAAATACGGCTCCATCTTCAAAAGTGATTTGATATTTTTGAGAGGTTCATATAATTGCCTTCACCTTTTGTACATGTTTTTGATACTGCATATAAAAGTTTGCTTGTGAATTAAGCAGAAGTGAATTAGTAAGGAACATTTATGATTTTAGTCCCTTTCCAAGAGCTTAAAAAGTCCCTGGGAATACAAAAAACCATGACAGATTGCCTGAAGGTTTGCAGTAAACACTGGTTTGAAAAGCTTGTAACAACCTCCATCTGTTCACTGCACACTTGAAAAGGCTCACAGAGCCTATGCAGTAATACAAAGATTCCTGTGAGGGCAGATCTTTTCTTGAGAGGATTGATTAATTTCACTGGTGCTGTTTGGGGACAAGAAACTTCCTAAATACTTATTGTTTTGTTTTTCAGTAAAGACAGTCATTCAAGTGGTTTTCATTCCAACATCTTTTTTTTTTATCCTGATACGCATTGTAACTTGTTTCTTCTCAAAAGTTTGGCAACAGGTAAATGAGGAATCCTCAAGCATTTAGTGCATCAGCTTTTTGAATTAGTTTCTGACAGAAGTGATTCTCATGAGGCTGTGATGCTGTGAAAACACACACACCAGACTTCAGTCACAGTGCTGCATTCAGGGCAGTGCTTGCAAATTTAAACTCCTGTGAGAATCAGGACCTGATGCACTAAATTGAAGTAACAGTTAACACATATAAAAGGGATTTTCAAACAATTGATTGGGATATACTTTATACTTAACCAGAATTTCTATTTTTCTATTGATAGAATTAATTAGTTAACCTGGATGTTGTCTGTCTTGTACAATTTTTCACCTCTTAAGTTTGATAGTAGGCTTTTAGAGAGATTTACCTTATAAAATGTGGGTTTTATCTTATCTATTTCATATACTGATAAACAGCAAAAGATGATAATGGTCTCATGTTTCTTTGTAATTTTTTCTGTCATAATTAATTTAGTAAAGTTTTCTGGGGAGCATAGTCATACATAGATTCTCATAAATCAAACTGATTAAGAATAATTTAAAGTTAATTAAAATTCTTTGTACAATGAAGGAAATGTTAAAAACACTAAAAATTGCTTCTAGGTTACCATTACAGTCCCCTATTAATACATGCAGATAGCATATACTGTAACAACACAATAGGTAACTTTTGGCTCTTTTCTAAGAGCCAAATTACTTTGTTTGATATTAAGAAAAAAATTTCCTTTTTTCTATTACCCTTCACATGCTGTTGTGCAATAAAAATGCCTGCATTTCAGCAGGAGGAGCTTCAATGGCTGTTAAAATCCAACAGGCTATTCACTACAGAAATCATAAACTGCAGACCATGTCAGCAGCAATTCGATTTTAATGTGAGAGTAACTATATCATATCATGGAAGACAAAACCCTACCAAAAAAAAATCTACATCTGAATACTTCTCACTGTCCTTCACATTATATGCACCCACCTAAAAGCTGAGGGGTTTGTATATAGTGGGACTATGAGGCAAAGACTGCATTGAGTCAGTGCTGATGGATTTGTTTGCTTTATGATGTGTCACAGGATATATCCATCAGCTCCTGATGATAATCCCTGCAATGAGTTTTGTGGCCTGTCTGACCCAAAAATGAGTCCTGGAACTACACTCAACTGTTCTACTGAGATGATGTTAGTCAGCTGCAGATACAGTTTCTAAGTTACCTGTTCAGACACTTAGATGGCTTCTGCTATCACTTTAGGCATCTGTATCTGTGTTCAAATGTGAATGAATCATTCTGGGCTCTCTATATCTGGCTTAGAGCAAATGAACCACTCTGAGGAGGGATCTTAGATGGCTGATTCAGAATGAGATGGATTTCCTTGGTTACCAAGTGAGGTATCTCCTGATTCACAGTCTAGAAGGAGCCCCGGTGTCTGGGTTGACTTTAGCTATGAATCTCACTTAAAGTTACTCTGACTGAATAGGTTGTTGAATTAATGTGTACTATAGAAAAAATATCACCATTTCAGGAAAATTAATTTGTAAATTTTAGCTCTTCAGGAGTTAAATATATGGAAACACCTATTTTAGCATTTCTTTGCATATATCATTAACACACTTTAATGAACAGTGAATTAAATAATGATTTTCTGATTAGATGTCAAAGATTAATTTTAAGAATTACTTTATCTCATGTAGCTCCTACCATACCATATCTTAAAAATCCAACATTTCAGAAGAGAAATCCTGCTTTTTCAACCAAGAAACAGGTATAATCTTCTTGGAAAGGTAGTTAAAATAGTTCTTGAGTGGTGCATCATTCCATCAAGGCAGATCTACTGCTTCAAAATATTTTGCTCACCTCACCCAATCTTGTCTTTGAGCCTTCTTGTAAGGGTTCTTTCCTTAAGCTTACCCAAAAGTTTCCGCAAAGTGGCTTTGTGGAAATGTTTTGACAGCAAGGGGAAATATTTCCTTTACTGTAGAGTGAATCAGGCTGTTGTTTTTTCAGAAACTTAGACCAAGGTTTCATTTTGAATGGTGATAGTATCATCTCCTGTTTTTTGATTTCTATAATTAAGAAAGATTAAAAAAAAGTACTGTAGCAATTTAAGAAATTTCTTTGGGATGGCTAATGCAAAGATTTTACTTAAATGAGACATACATAATTAATTGTACATTTTTGTATCAGAAAGAAATAGCTGTTTTATTTTTGAGATGTTGTTTAGTCTTATGAGTCTATGAAAAGTCAGCTTCTATTTGCATTAATTTAGGCCACTGTTAAAACAGCCATAACACATTTTTTCCTCAGAGATATTTGAATTTAATTGATTATTTTTGTATTAAACTCCTGAACATCAAGCTGTGATAGTTTGATTCCTTAAAGTTTTCTGAGCTAGCCCAATAGCCTATGTGATTGGCTGCTTTGGTTGGACTTTAAACATTTGACAAGTAAAAAAATATAGACACTGAGGGTGGGTTCATGTGTGGTCTTCAGGTGAAAGCAATGCTTATCCCATTTCTATTTTTTTTCTCCAATAACCCTGCCTGAAGTAGCTATAAAAAAATAGAAGATATGAATGACTCGAATTTAGTAGGACAATGGGCTTAGATGTGTTAAATGAAGCTAAAGTCTTCACTCTGTAGGCACTGCAGAATGTAATGGGATTAAAAAAAATTACATAAGTACATTAACTTCAGAAGCAGGGAAGGAAAATGGAAATGTATTGTTTTGCTAAAAGTGTTAGGTGTATATAATATGCACACAGTATTCTTTAACCCAACTTTTAAAAGATTTTTTTTCCTTTTAATTGTGATGTCATAATTCCATTTCAAAAGCTAAAATTCTTGTAATTGAATGTGCTTGTTAAGAGATGTTGGAAACCACTAAAAGTATGAATGAGAAACATCGGTTAAAATTAATTCACAATATGTAGAGATCTTTAGGTGTGGAAAAATATGAAGTTAATCATATACAGGAACTACACCACAAATGCAGAATGAGAAACATTAATCCCTAGCTACAGTCCTCATCTTTACAGATGATCCATAACCTTTATGGCACAACAACATGCAATGGAAGACAAATATTTGTCAGTGAGAGTGAAATATTGCAGAGGTCATTGGAGTATCTTAGCTCAGCTATGATTTTTTTGTCCATTAGTGAAATAGCTATTCCAGGCAAGCAACTCTTGAAAGATATTTGATATTGCTGCAACATCAGCCAGATACGCTAATGTAATGCTCTGTAACAACTCAAGCCTTCTTTTCCTGCACATGATTGTGTAGAATGGTTTATTTAAACTTGAAACCTGAAGAGAATTCTGGCTCCATAGACACTATTGATATCTTTGTGCCCTACACGCACCATATAGTCAGAGATTGCTAAGATTATTAAGCACCTAATTCATCCCTGGGAGTAGAGTGATGAATTTGCCTTCTAAAATGCGCTAACCCAGAATCTCAAAATATACACTCACCTCTTTACGTACTCCTAGTGGCCACATGTGTTGATTTTTTGGCTCTGCATAAAATTAAGTTCCTCTGACTTCATTGTTTTGAGTGACTTAAACTAATCTTAGCTGTTTTTCTCTGTGTATTACATGTGTATCTCTTTTAGTCCATCCCTCCTGATAAAATAAAAAAGAAAAAAAAAGGAAAACAAAAAAAGCCATTGGTATCATCTTGGAAGAAATAGTATTTTTTTTTTTTCTGCCTAGATTGAGACTGCTATAAGCTTTGATTATTGGAAATATCAAATTGCTCGATAAAAATACAAAATTTGGAGCCCTTGTTAATCCATATTAAAATTACAAGTGTGTTCTACCTCCCATATTTTATAGACACTCAGCATTTTGCCAACTGTGTAATGGATCCATATTTACATCTATAGAACAGATGTCATTTTACTTTTTATTACAGGAGATGTTTATTTTGGACCTCTGATTTTAAAATTCTTTAAGATCCACTCCCATATTGTTTAAACCTTTTCCTAAAAGATTCTTTTCCTGTGAATAAAATTGCATTTTTCATTTTTTAAAATTTCTTTAGGCATTTCAACATTTTTTAAAATCCCAATAAGATTTGACTCAGTCAAATAAATCCAGCTGCATTTCCCTTAATCTTCCCTGACCCAAAAGAAATATTTGTAGTTTTCCATTGCTATCAAAGCACTTCTTAAGCTGCTTCAGTTTACTATAGGGTTTTTTTTTTCCTCAGTAGATTTTTATTATTTTTCTAACCTCTGAGTTGATGAAGATGGACAAAAGAAAAGGATATGGTGTAAATTTAAATGAAGTTTAGACCTAGAAATCTATTTTCAAGAGCAGTTGACCAAAACTAGTAATTACTTATATCATGAATGCATTTAAATGCAAGAAGAAACCCCTGCCTAGGACTTCCAGCTAATTACTATTAGAGAAGTCCAGACAGTTCCCATAAATCTGAATGTCATAACACTACAATAGAGGTAGCAGACAAGACTTTTAAATTTATTTCTTAGCTAGAACAGAATTTCAAAATAACCAATAATGCTTCCTACCACATTAGTGTCAGTGTGAAAAACAAGAATTGATCATAATCTAAGACAATTGTGTCACTCAGAAAAGAGAGCAAACAGCTGTTGTGTTCAGTGAGTTTATTACAAAAACATTTTATATTTTCCCGGGAGTTTGACAGGGAGAATAAAGTAGGTGAAACAAATGAAATGTTTGATCTTAGGCTTAACCTTATATACTGCTGAAAAATTCTAGGAGAGAAGAAGTATCTAGTTATAAGCAGGAGCCACTTAAGCACCAGCAGTTCAGTGTTCAGTTTATGCCAGAGCTTTTTAAGAGAACAAGACTGCATTTCCCAAGTCCATACAGTATGTTCAAATTTCTGATTCTCTCAAATGTGTTAAATTCTTGCTAAGGGAGTCTCTGCCCAAGACTTTATCTTCAGTAGCTCATCAAATTGTAACCTTCCAGTCTTTCCCTGTCAATGAAGCCAGCAACTGGCAAACTGCTTAATAACTTGCAGTCTCGGGCAATAAGGCTGTGAAGAATAACCTGATTTTTTTATTTTCCATTAATGAGCAGAAAGAATTGTAGACCTCTTGACATTAAAGTAGCTGTACCACTTCAGCTCTAACCTCTCTAGCCTGCTATAGAATGAAGGTGTGAATGAAAATGAGATTTTTTGAATGATTGCAATCTGATAATTACCTGATCTTCCAGAGAGTTATGAAAGTGTTGTATACCTTATGATAGCACATATTTATAACGGTATATACACTCACAGGTGTTGAATAGCTAGTCTAAGTAAAGGATAAATATCAACCAACCTTTTGTGATGTGGTTTGGAAAGGAATTTGAAGAGTTTTATGAGATTTCAGAGAGCACATCTCTTCCCATGTATTTACTGTCAGAGTAATTAGTCCAGACTTCTTTGGATGACTTGAAAATGCAGAGTTAACATGGATGCTCATACTGTTGCCAGTATCAATATATGGGAAGTTTGAGTTAGCATTAACATGTGGCTTTACTTAAAATATATTTATCCATATCACTATTTATCATATCACTACAATGTTATGGAGCTGTCTAAATACTGTTATACAGAATATTTGCTATGATTTGGTTTTTGTAATAGAATTGAGTCCAGAAGACCATGTGCAATTTGCATGTTAATTTTTAATTTTCCATACTATTTATTTCAAGAAAAATGGACATATAAATAATATGGGACAAAAATGGGGGCAAAAAAGGGTCTAAATAAAATGAATACATTGTAAGACTCTTTTGGGGACCCCATCATTCCTGTTAATCTTAACCCAAAAGGCTGGTATGCCACTTTTGAACAGCAACTTCCATTAGCTCCATGGCATTTTTTTCCCAATGTTTACAAACAGTGAATTGGCCATTCCAATCTCATTTTGGACTTTAGGCAAGACTTAGAAGGGAAAGACTTCAATGTGTCAGCTGAAGCAAGGGCATCAGTAACCAAATCACTCTGTAATAAAATTTGCCTCATTTCTTTTAAGAACTAGCAGATGGTTTCAACTTTATCTCCCATTGGAGACAAGCTGATTGAATTCAGCCTTTGCTTAATGGCTGCTATTTGTGCAAATGAAGATAAAGGAACTTAGCTAAAGATTGGCTATTCCTGTACAGTCAAGTAGCAGAAAAGGCTTTGCACGTCTGACCAACAGTCCCATTTATAAAAGCTGTTTTTTCATATCTTTGGTGATTGGCAGTAGGTGATGCCTTTTCATAACATGAAACTAAGAGAGTAGTGTCCTACCTCACTGATTACAGTCATATTCAGCCATATATAAAAATATATATATGTAGAGAGAGATTTATGTATTGACAAGAAGGAAATATTTAACAACAGATTTACCAAGCCCTCTTTGTTCCTAGCTCTGATACAGGCACCTAAGGGGCTGCTGAAATAAATAATTCAAACAGAAATTAGATTCTGACACAATCTCATGGATGTGAACCTCACTGCAGAATGCCAATTTACTGGGATTATGGTGTCCATCAGGATTCTTTAAACTGACTCTGTGCCAAAAGAAAAACAGGAAAACTACCCATTTTAGACTGTGTTCAGTAACTTGAAATATAAAGAGATAAGGTTTGAAAAGTTTGAAATACTGGAGTATTTATGCTGTGCAATGGTTGCTGCAGGCTTCTTCTCCTCTCATTTTTGCTAACAGCCTATTCATAGCATGCAAACTTAGTTGTCAAAACAACACGCAGCATAACCAAGGAGAAAATTTACATTTGAGGCTGAGTCAAGACCCTTTGGTGGTTTAAAAGTGCATAATGATCACAGAAAACACTGCTGGGAGGTTGCAGCTTGCCTGTACAGCAGCAATGCTGTTTCTGCCCTGCTTGACCAGCACAATGGGTAGCCAGTGTGGGGCTGGGGTTTGCAGATCCCTCCCAGCTGCTGCACAGCCCTCCCAACTGGTGACCCTGGTTTTAGTCCTGAACACTCTTTTTGTGAGAATTTTGTAACAATTTTTTATTTGTTTTGAATTAGAATGAGATGTCAGAGTGCCTGTAACTGGATTCTGGACATAGCTGAGGAGATCACTGACAGTTTGAGGAGAGCTCTTGCAGACAGTGTTTCCAGCAATGTGACAACAAGGAGCTATGTCCAGAAAGACCCTAGACTCCCTTGCTCTGGGACTTATCCACAACATGTCTCTACTGGTACAGTAGAGTCAAGGCACAAGGTCACAGCTGCATTATGATTCAGGTACAACAACAGAGAGTTGACATGCAGAGAAACAGTTTCATTTATTCCATTGATCAAACAGGAGCACACAGGCAGCATGTTGGTAGAAAGGACAAAGAGAGAAGACTGTTTTAATTACTTATATTTTATAAATGTGTATGTATATGCTCCCATGCATAAGAGCAATTAGCTCTCCTAAGTAAACTCAATTCAGATAGACAACAGCATGGCCAAATTAAATAAGAGTATATTTCTAATTGTTTGTATAGTATCCACACTGTGTAAAGTACTGCATGGCACAGTACCTTTCATCTGAATATGTTTGACACCTTTAGAAAATCTGGGTAATAGAAATGCCTAAAATGGATGGAAATAGGAGTATGAACCTTACATAAACACTGATAAAGTGGCACAGTTAATTTTTTCAGAGGTCTGGGTTTGATCCAGGCATTTTGGAATTTAGATATCAGACATCCACAAAAGAGTATAGACCAGAGCAGTGAAGGTTCTGTTTGTCCAAGACTACAGGACACACAGTATAAGACATGGTGAGGGCTATCTATCAAAAGGAATAAAAAATAAAAGTTTTCTGCACCCAGATAGGAGTGTCAAGTCTACACGTACTACACCTCTGGTTAAACCTGGAGTCTGCACATCCTTATTTTGTTGCAATTATGTCTTCCAGTGTCTGTTTCAGGTCAGAAATTAGGGCCATTCAGTGTGTGGCTGTGTAGCAGGGTGTTTACTCTGCCTTTGCTTCCAGGAAAAGAGAGTATTAGTCAAGCTATGAGCTTGTGCTCACACAGCTGTGAGACTGATGGGCAGGAGCTGGATCCCATATCTTCATTCTCCAGGAGCACAGTCTAGAGAAATATGTGCCTGTCCTGTGCATTTGGTACTCTTAATGAGGAAGCCTCTTTGACTCAATAAAGTTGTTGTGTCCTTTTTAAGTGAAAGTGGCTGTACATTTTCTCTTTAATTGCTGGTGCCCTACCACCTCATTATGAAAATTAGTTCTTACTAATACATGCCTTAAATGAGAAATAGAAAATATGCAGAAAGATGTCAGGAAAATGCAAAAATAGCATATTTGCTGGGGAACGCTTTCAAATCTATTCTTTTTATAGAGAGGGAATTGTCACTTGGATGGTTATTTATTCTTTTGGACTTAAGTGGAAGCAAATATGAGACATTCAACATTCAGAATATCTTAATCTGTTTTCAAAGCTTTGTCATTCTTTAAAGGAGTAAAGAAAGGGTAGGGACACTGGGAGACACAAAGCCAATCAAAGGTGGAAAAATGAAGGGAAAAATGTTTAAAAAACAGTAAAATGTTCACAAGCTGCAAAGACCTTGGACAACTGCAAAACTGATCCAAGGAAAGGCATCTAATCCTCTTATCCTTTTGCTTCATCAGGGGAAAATGCTGGACAAGAGGAAACATTTTCTGTGTAATAGAACATGGTAAGCACTTCAGTAAGAGATCTGCTCCAGGCTACATGCTGAATGGTGACCTACTGAAATTATTTAGAATAAGAACCACGGCAAGAATTTCACACTTGGTCTGTCTAGGAAATCAGCTTTATCACACACATGATCTAAAATGTGCTGAAGTGCTTATTTTTTGTACAAGGTGTTATTTTTTTTTTCCCCAAGATTTATATGTTTTTCTCCACCACATGTTACTTTTGGAAATGTGAATCTATGTCCATATTCTTGACATAAAATATCCCTATTCTTACTTCTTTGTCTTCTTTCTTGTTGGAAGATGTTATGAGACAAAATAATTCACATAATATTTTTATAGTGTTTGGAGATATGATTGTAGATTTTAACTATATTTCCTCTTTCCTTATTTTTTTTTTCTCATACTATCACAAAGATATTAAGCTAATGTATCTGAGCAGACGTCCAGCACTGCCATATAGATTGCATCCATATCCATAGAATAATGTTGCCTCTGTTAAGGGGGAAGGAGTTTAGAATTAATGGTTTTGCATTGCAATGCTTTAAGGATTCTGTAGTGTCTCTAACATGTCCAACAGGCTTGTTTCCAAGTGTGTTGAAGATTTAATGTTAAAAAATTTGAGTAAGCTTTAAAAGCACAGCACCTTACTGGACAAGGATGCAAAAGCAGAGGCAAAAGCCTGTGACTGGCAATGACTGGTCAAATCTGATCAGCCCTGCAAAGCTGTAAAACAGAAGATGGTGGAGGACTAGAAAATTTATGCATGTATGTCATGTATTTTTTTTTCAGCACACTATAATTTAGCAGTCCTTTGGGACTTTACTCCCTTTGGGAGGAAAGGTGTAGAAGCCATTATAAGGATTTCTTTAAGCAGTTCTGTTTCTCTCAAGCCAATAAACACAAAACTTACACATGTTATGCATTATGCTTGATTGCCTAGAACAAAAGGCCAAAGTAGAATTTCATAATAAGGATTTAACTTATAAAATTCATTAGAAATATAAATATCTATAGCAATTACTTCAAAATTATTTAGACTTCAATAGTGAATTATCTCTTCTCTAGGCATTTTTAATAGGTCTGTAGCATCCTACAGCAAGCAAGGCATTTTCATTAAATTGAACAACCCCAAAATCTGTTAGAAATGATGTTTTTTTTTCCTGAAGAACTTAATATATGAAAGCAGAGAGTTACTATAGCAGTCTGCTGCACTGCTCTTGATCTCAGCTTTAGAAAACAACCACTCAGGATAGTGCAGATTGCAGAAATACTGAATGGTTAACACTCACTGAGAAAAGGACCTTCACTTAAGAAATCAGGGAGGACATAATCTGAAATGGAATGGACTATGAGGAACATACCACGAAGGAGTGGAGAAAGTATGGGGAGGACCATTGTATACTATGGTGAGATGAATATCATGAAATGGGGTGTTAATCTAGAATTTTTAGGAGAGGAAACTTGATGAGAAAGTACATTTAAATAGAAGTTTATAGGGTACATCTGCAAATTTTAGTTTGGTCCAGACTAGTCTACTTCAGGAGTAGATTTCTAGTCATTCCCCCAATCTATGTCTAATCTGTATGAAATTAAATCAAAAGATGGTTTCCAGAATCTCCTCTTATTGCACTCCAAGCACTATTGACTGTCAGTCAACAGGCCTGGAGCCCCCAGTCCAAACAAGATGTGACCATTTCATCTCAAAATTAATATTTTGTTCTACAGATCAATTTATACTGTGATGCTATTGCTAATGAAGGTATAACCAAAGAATATTTTAAAGGAAGAAAGAACTGTAGAACTCCTTCTACTCAGTAAAGAAGGTTTTTTATTTTGCTAGAAGAATATATTGGGCAAACTGAAATTCCTTGATAGGAATGAGAAAATGAACCTATGGAAAAAGGTTTGCCAAGTACTAAAGAAAAATATGTACACACTTTACCACTGCATGTAAAAATAAAAGTTGAAGTCAATTTACAACATTCAGAATTTCATTTGATAATCAGTTTAAATAAGTTTTATTGGCCTCGAAGACTGTAATTTAAGATTGTGGTTTTGTGTGTACTTTTACTCCATCCAGAATGACCTGTTTACTAAGGTTTGTAAATGAATTCTATTGTAACATTTATTTTCAGAAATCTGCATCTTGAAAGGTGTGAGTGTTAAACATGGATTAATCTGGTAATCTTTTACTGTGAAAATGTATTCCCTGGGCATTGAAGTGTTGTAGTAAAATGTTATCTGATAAAATAAGCAGTGAAATTGGAATTTCAGCTTAAACTGCTTTTTCAAGAAATAAGTTATCCTAAGGCTCATGTTTGAACTAACTGCTATTATTTGTTGTGTGTAGCAGTCATTTCCTTATAGAGAGTCTAAATTTATTTAAGCTACAGCTGGGTGTAGAATTTCTTGGTACCGTTACAGATACCATTAAAAAAAGATTCACGGTTATTACTTAAATTTTACAATTTGATTCTTCACAGAGAGCAAGTAAAAGAGAATATTACATGTCATTTCATTTTGAATAATATTGAATATCTTAGTTCTGTGTAGCTGTGATAGAAAGGAAACGAATATGGTTTATTTTATAGTCTAATCCTGTCCTAGACATTCATTTTAATTTAAAAAAAAAGATTTGAAATATCTCCCTTTGATAATTAAAGTATTGCCTTTCACAATGCTGAATGCTTCGATTTCACGTTTCTTTATTATTTCACTTGAAAGACTTCCAGCCAAGCTGATATGGACTCAGTTATGGGGCAGATACAAGTGTCTGAGACAGGAAATACCCACTGGTGATGCAGCAACGAGAAGCTTCTTTGATGGCATTCTTCCAGTGCTTAATATTTCAGTATTCTTCATAATTCAGCATGTGCTGAATTCATTCTGCTTGCTAAAGAGAACGAGAGAAATAATCTTGAACACATTGATTCAGAAATTTAAAGCAATATGTCCGATGACGTGTGCTTTATGTCACCATAATAGGAAATGCTTCTTTGCTACAAGAGGTATGCTTGAGGAAATTAAATTATTTGGGAAAGTAGAGCTTCTTATTAGGGTTCAATTCATAGCTGGATTTCAAAGATTCTTAAAGTGCTTCTTGAACAGTCCAGTTAAAGTATTAGATATGGGTCACAAAACCCCCATGCAGTGCTACAGGCTGGAGAAAGAGAAACTGGAAAGGTGCCCAGTGGAAAAGGATCTGGGGGTGCTGACTGACAGCCACTGAACATGAGCTATCAGTGTGCTGAGGTGGCCAAGGATGCCAGTGTCACCCTGGCCTGTATCAGCAGTAGTGTGGCCAGCAGGAGCAGGGCCGTGCCCCTGTACTCAGCATTGGTGGGGCTGCACCTCAAGCACTGTGCTCAGTTCTGGACCCCCATATTCAGGAAGGACATTGAGGTGCTGGAGTGAGTTCAGAGAGGGCAGCAGAGCTGGTGAAGAAAGTCCTGTGAGGAGCAGCTGAGGGATCTGGGGATGTTTAGCTTGGGGAAAAGGAGAATTGGGGAGACCTGATCTCTCTTACAAAGACCTGAAAGGAGCCAGGTGAGGGTTGGCCTCTTCTCCCAGACAACCGGTGACAGGATGAGAACAATCTGCATATGGGGAGATTCAGATTGGACATCAAGAGAAATTTCTTCATGGAAACAGTTTTTAAACATTGGAATGAACTGCCCAGGGGGATGGTGGAGCCACATCCCTAGAGATCTTCACAAAACAGCAGGACATGGCAATTAGTGCCATAGTCTAAATGACAAGATGCTGATCAAAAGTTAGACTTGATGATCTCAGAGGTCTTTTACAACATAAATGATTTTGGGGTTCTGTGATATGGACATTAGCTTTTGGATTAAAATTTGAACCATTTAATAGAGGAAGGTGTATTCTGCTGTAGCTGTAATACATAGACAGACATTACATACAGGTTGTATGATAATATTCATTATTAGAGGCTTTGCCAGCTTTCAAAAAAGACATTATTACCCTTGTTTGCTGCAGTCTAGAGCTAATACTCTAGACACTATCTGTGACCACAGATCTGGAGGGAGTAAGGATAATTTGTTAGCTTGCTCCAATCTCCTGGTCTGTTTGATGCATCCCTTTCCTGGAAATTTCCAAAGGAATGAGTTGATCCTCCACACTACATCATGGAAATCTCTTCATGGTATGAACACTCAAAGCTTGCTTTCTGTTTGAAGGTAAACAGGAGAGAAGCAGATGACATGAAAACTTGAATTAAGACTGCAATTGAATAGTGCTAACTTCTTTGGTGAGCTGCTTTGAGGGATATTTTTCTATACAAAAAGTACTTGTGTGTTCATTTCATTCATTGGATATGGGAATGTGTGCAGTAAGAGGGAAATATCTGTAATTCTACTGTGGTCTATCTTTAACTCCATATACATCTTTAAAAATAGGTCTGAAAGTATCACCTTAACCTTTTGCATATACATGTCCTAAATTGGAAACATGTGTGCTTACAGTCTGATGTAAAATTTTATTTGCATGGTATTCAAAGGAATTAGAAGCAGAAAAACTAGAGGAAGGAACACAGGAAACAGTGACAGGAAGGAGTGAATAGGGTAGAATCTTCCCTGTTATGTTCTTGAAATCTCATCTTTACAGGAGAGATACAAAAAAGAGAAAGTATGTTCTCCATAATTAGTGACCATTTCAGTTTTTTCTGTGACATATTCCTAAAACATGTCTTTATATGAAGTCATTGCTGCCTTTATTGTAGATTCCCCATATCTGACAGAAGAAAGATTGGCTAAAATGTAGCTAAAGAAAACATAAAGAGAGATATATTACTTTTAAACTAGTGGCTAAGTGTTAGAGATGCAAGAAACAAATAAGGCCTTATTATTTTTCCTAGATGACACTTCTTGTCACTTTTGTGTAATATTTGGTTCACAGTTTGCCAATAAAGATGAAAAGTATATCTATTTTGATAATGATGAAATATATATCCATTTTTCATATAAACACTTTATATATATAATACTGCATGTGGTTTCTGATGTTTTAATTTGAATATAGAGATGGTTTTAATAGTCCTAATAATTTAATAGTTTAGGTTGTTCCTAATTTATATTCTTTTTCTGACTGGAGTTGTTATTGCACACGTCTGAAAAAGGTGCAACATTTTCATTAATCTCTCACAGTGTTGATTTCCTTTGTACTATCTGCATAACGTGTAAGAAAACACACCCTGTCTTTAAATCACCTGTAATACTGAAGCTGCACAGTGTGACAGTCCCACTAGGCCAGCACATGGTCTCAGTCAGTGTCCAGTGCCAGACTGGACAGAGTGTGTAAAATGTGTAAAAAAACCAGAAGTGAACAAATATTCAACATCACGACCTCAAGGAAGGTGTCTATCTCACAGGCATCTAGGTAATAGATGATTTACTGTGGAAGCATGATGATTTAGGCCCCCTATAAATTTTAATTATTTTTAATATACAGACATATTTTGACAACTGGAAATTGAAACACTGAAGTCCAGTTTTATTATGGAAGATGAATTTATGTTGACATTTAAAATGCATTCATAAAAAATTCCAGCAAACAGGAAGTTATACTATGTGCATTTGCTCTCATTAGTTGCAGAGAGCAGCTGAACTTTTAAAAAATTACCTTGGCCATATGTGATTCTAAGAACTGTCTTTCTGTGAAATGGGACAGGAGATAGGTGATTACAGGGAGTATGTAGGTGGTAGTCCACAGACAGGAAGACAATTTTAAAAGATTCTACTGGTTTGCAGGCAAAGCCTGGAGAAACTAATAAAGCTTACATTAGTGTTACTATTCATTTCATCATTGGTTTGTTATTTTACAGTCAGAGCTCTTTCAGGGAACTGTAATGGAACATTGTTTTACACAGCAGAGCGTTTACAAACTGTTTGCAGATTCACTACATTACATTTCTTGTTGGAGTTCACATTTGCTATCTAACTGAGGTCCATGAATCATAAGATTAGGGTTACCTACATTCCTGGGATCTAACCTTCATTACATCTTTTATTTCTACTTCTCTGATTCTCTTTCTATGCACTATTTAACACCATTTTCAAAAGCAGAACTCAGCTAGTAAGCTGTTGAAATGGAGAACACCATGTAGAACCATTCCAGGATGAAGTCAAAGCCTGTAAAATCAGTATAAAAGCTTAGGTTTTTAAATTTTTTTAATTCTCTGATAAGATGCTGTTGATCTTCATCTTTGCCCAGATACTGAAATTTTCATTCCACATAAACAGCCTAGGTTCAGAACTTGTTCTCCAACTAGGAAAGCAACAAATAAATAATGTATGTAATATATTACTTCTGTCTGTAACACCTACTAACACTTTCATTCTCTGTTGCAAAATTTTCCTGTTGTACATGGGTTTTTTTTTCTTGCAAACACTACAGAATGATTAGTTTCAAGGGCAGGATTAATGCCATTGAGAGATAATTTAGTATAGTCCTTATGAATTGAAGCATAAAGACTTAAGCCCTTTGCTGGGTATTCTTGTGGTTTAGTCCAGAGGATGTTAGAATCTCATATGAAGTTCTGATGGTTTATGGCTTCAGAGTGATATGTTAGAAACTGATGATCTGTTGATTCTGGTGAATATGATGAGGGAAGAGCTACCCAGCCATTTTCATGCAGAAAATCTGTGTGTTTTAACTGATTAAAGTTTATCTCTTTGTCTAACTTCTCATCAGTAAATAAGGGTCAGCCATCTGGCAGTGATAAATTTGGCTGGGACGTATTCCATCTGCTAAAATATGATGTAAAAATATTCTGTTCTTCCATGGCACTGGAAAAATATGACATCTGGGATTAGACAAAATAAAGAAGCTTGAAATTGATAGGAATAGACAAAATTATTTCCCTTCTGAGGAACAGCAGAGGTGGTATTGAAGGGTGGGACTAATGGCAGGCCTGTTGCTGAGGTTTATCTCTTTGCAGGTAAGTTTTTTTAGAAGTTAATATTAACTCAGATGTAAAAATGCTGAGCTCACTCTTCCTCTCCATCCTCACTCTACCATCAAATGAAATTATTAAGTAGATTTATGGCCAAAGGAACCACCGATCTGAGTACATAAAGATGTAGGTTTGTCATGTGGACATGGAATTTTGTGTTACCTGGCATCCAGCTGTTTACAGCTGTGCAGCTTGTGATTTACAAGAAAATTTGAAAAAATAGGAAAGGCTTTGTACTGTCTTATCTACAGGCTGAAGCAGCTAGCTTCCATTTTGATGGATCATTGTAAATTTATCACAATAGAGTCCCCAGGGATCCTATTATTCGAGACACTGAATTTGCCTGAAGAATGAAGAGGCATACTGTAGAACTGATAAAACTTTTTTCTTTGCCTTCTCAGTATACTGTGAGATGACACTTTATAAACAAAATTTAGGATCTTCTGCATAAATAAGGTCTGTTCATGTTGGTTAATTTGTGTATTCTAGTCCATGATTGGCTGATGCTTCAAAAAAAAATATATCAAAGATGTAACTCATCTATGACTACCAATTTCCCAATAGCAAGATAAACCATTGCTCTATTAAGTGTTTTAGCATATCTTTTTCCCCTGTATTGTGTCTGTTTTGAAAGCTCAGTGTTACATGCATTCGGTGACAGCAATTCTAAACAATTTGGAGGAAACTGTAGGTCTTTCATGTGGGAGCAGTATCTCCAGGGAGCCCACATCCTTGTAGACACTGTTTCCAAAATATACCTTTCAGTTTAGTTTGAGGACTTCTTTTTAAATTAAGAAAACATTGTAAGAAGTGACATATGGAAAACTCTGATCATGAATTTCCTTTTTTTCCTGGGGCAAAGCAAGCTGCTTTCTAAATTATCATGTCCCACAGAGGAAAGATGTGAAAATAAGGTTCTGCATTTGACCCTGTCCTGAAGACTGGAATTGTAATACTTCCTACAGAATAACTCAAAGGACACCATGTTAATGTGAAGTTATTTTATAAATCTAGGCAGCAGTAGGCCAACATACATTCCCACTGGCTGCCGTAATGTGAACCAATAAGCATTTAGTTTTAGAGTGCTATGCACAAGTTAATTTTCAAAAATCAATCCTCAGTAATTGGTTTAATAGTTAATAATAACTGACTACTATGGTAGGCAGTAGAGAAGCTATTATGTCTATTAGAATGTCTATAAGTGTGAAAATTGCTCATTTGTGACCACAAGAGGAAAAAAAACAACAAGAGAAAGGTTTTAAGAAGCTTTTTTTTGCTTTGCTTTAGCAGAAGGCAATTAAGCTAGAAGTTTGTGCAGGTTGCAATTTTTTATTAGATAAATCTTCTCCACTCTTCTTTTATATCATTGTAGACAGTGAAGTAGTCGCTTTGTGTGTAGCCAAATATTGCATAAATGTATTAATTGCAGCTCAACAAGAAATACTGAGCTTAAGAAGCACTGGGAAATAATGTAGGATTAGACTAAATACAAAGAGCCTTTATCTGGGCATCCCCTTATGTGTATGTAATGACATTTAAAAAAAAATCTAAGCAATTTTAAAATAATCAAAAGCAAATAGAATGAGCAGAATTTTAAGGTTGAGTGTTCCTGAAAGAAAGATTTAGATATAATATTCTTACATTTAAATAAGGAGTACATACACTTAAATTAGGCAATTGCTTACTATTTTGCTGACTCAGAAACTCAGTAAAAATTCTACAGTGTTAAATTTTCCAGAGCACTTTTAAAAGGGACATAGCTATTTGGTTTCATGGACTTTTGGTCCTTTTCTGTTTAAATGCCATATATTTTCACCAATGGCTAAGAGAATCCTACTTCCCTGGCTCCCTTTCCCTGCTCTATTTAAAACATTATTTTATATTAATATACCTAAATATTGTGCTTGATTTCTTCTTCTAATTTATGAGTGACTTCTCTTACTATTTCCAAGGCTTCCTTTCAATTTATGACTTCTTAGTATTGAAATTGTGACATGTAAAAAATTACCTCAACTTATATTTAATCACTTGTTAAATACTGATTCTTTGGCTATCTCCCCAAATTAATTTTAACCCCACAAAGAACAATTATTCTAATCAAGTAGACATAAAAAAAAAAAAGAGAATAGACAGGAAAATATTTAAGTTTGCTTAGTGTTATAACTCTCTTTTCTCTTATTTTGTTTTAAAGAAAGCTCTAAGCATGTGCTTGATTTATTGATTTGGACTGAAGATACTTAGCTGTGTAGAACCTTTTCCTAATTTTGCTCTGAAAAACAAAATATGATTAATACTGAAGACATCAACTCTATTGAAAGATGCTGATGTTCAGAAAGCAATGTGCATTTCAGAATTTATCAACACATCGTGTTATCTCATTTCCTTTATTTATTTTTGATTTGCTTTGATGCCAACTTTCGAGTCTGTGGGGTTCATTCTGATATAAATATCTAACTAATATAGAGACATTACTTTATCAGGACTATTGTATAAGAGCAAGTAAATTGAAAACAATCCTAGTACCTTCGTTCTCTTCACAAATAGTTGCAATGCTAGTAGAATAAAACTACATCAAATATTGCTTCATCTTTGCCTACCAGCAGCTTAAATTCAATTTAATTTCTTTGGTATGTGTGTTAGCAGACTGCTTTTACAGAGAACTTTCGGGTTTATTTGTCTCAATTTGCTGAAGTAGCTGAGTATGGTCTAAAAGGAAAAATAAATCACAGAGAAAGCTTATTAGGAAATGTTTATATTGTTGAATTAGAAAGCAGTAGACAGTATTTTTTAGGCCAGATAAACTACATGTTTATCTTTTCTTTGAGAGAAAAAATCAAATAAAATCTTTACCTTGCACGCTCAAATTTTAATCCAAAGGCTAAGCTGATACAGCAGTTACTTCTTTAATTATTTATGTATGAGACATGTGAAATGCCTGCCAAAGTTAGTAGAGAGAAAATAATGGCTAGTATTAAACATTTGACCTTGAAAGCAGCTCTGATTGAAAATAATTACCCAAGTTTTAAAACCTTTATTTCCTGTTCTGGTGGCAATGTCCTTCTTAAGCTGTAATAAATTACCCAATCATTTTAGCATCAGATTAACTTGACTCAAGTGTTTATTTCACATTAAGCTTCAACATTACTGATGCTCTATGTGAAAGCAATATTAATTATCTTTAGGGTTATTTTTTTTTTTTTTTAAATCCAGGCTTCTTTGGTGGTATAAATTTTCATTGAGTTTGCCCTCAATGTTCCTCTGAGGCCAGATGTCATTTCAACTTATCAAAATCTTAAAATTAACTCTGAATTTTCTGCTGACCTCTGTGATGTTTTGGTATTGAGCAGGTGCAAATGAATTCTCTTAGACTCCTTTGTTATGTCTATCTATGTTGTCAATCTAGTTTACATTAACATCTGGAAAATGGATATGCGAAAATTATTGGTCCTTTTAATTATAATTAGCTGTCAGTCTTCACAATGAGAGGTATTTTTGTCAGTAAGTTAATAATATTGGCTTATGAATATTACTTCATAAAATAGATACTTGAAAACAAATTATAAAATTTTTACTTTCAAGCGTAACAATGCCACCATAACCACCATGCATCAATTTATGTGGGCTTTGTGTTTTGGCAAACATATTGCCTCAAGGATACCAGGTGTAGCTTTGCAGGGTCCTTTGATTAATGTCACTGTTAGTAACGTCACTGGTTGCTTTGGGCAAACTGTTCTATAAAAGGAAACCTTGCTGACATGGAGAAGAAAATTGCAAGGTTGGTGCACATGAGAATTTAATTACAATAAACAACAATTAAACAGATTATTATAGCAGTGCAATTATTACTCTAAAGTTGACATTGTGTCAGCAACTTATTTTCATTGCTTTTGTAATCAGTCTGTAGAATTTGCCTTGAGCTAAAATAGAAATTACTTTTAAAGTCAACAGCATCAAGATTTAGAACAATTTATTTTTGTAATTTATTTTAATTTGAAAAGTTTTCAGAGTTTTCTTTCTTCTTCTTACTTTTTCAGTCACAAAGCCACCAAAAATTTTTTTACATATTTTGCATGTTTGCATGCTTCATACAAGCCAAATTCTTTGTCCTTATGCAGTAAGTTTCCCTCTGACTGCAAAATAGACACTACTGGTCTGCTGTAATGTGTGCTCAAATGCACCAATGCCTGGTAAGAAAACTAGTGGAAAATATTTTTTTAAAGCTTTTTAAGTGTTTCATTATATATCTCCATCCTGTCTTTAGGGGTGAGAGAAAACTAATGGAAACAGAATCTCTCATTTTGAAGAAAGTGCATCCCCTCCACAACCATATTTATTTTTGAATAGCAATGACAAAGCAAGAGGATTTTCCGTGCATTGCAGCTGAAGATATTGTTCCTAAATGTGACCAACAAGTCAGGGTTTTTTTGTAGTTTCTATCCACTTTGTAGTTTTAATCCACTTTGTTCTTTAAAAAGGTAGATGTAGCAATATAATTGATGGAGAGGTAATAGCATTTCTAAATGAAAAATAGAACTTTGATAGGCTTCAGACTAAAGGCCTTTGAATACAGAGACTTTTCCCTCTCATACATGGCACTTCATGGTAATTGAGAAAATTTTATAGGACTGAAATTACTCACAAGAGAACACTCTATATTACTCTTTGAAAGCAATGGAAGTACAATGAGAGTTTTGAGAAAAAAAGAAAAAAGTTAATTAAGGAAAGAAAATATCTGGGGAGTAGTTTAGCTTTGATGTGCTTCAGCTTTTGGGCTTACCTGCATGATGGCTGCAGTGAGACTAAACCTGCAGACTGGCTCCAAATGCTGGCAGCCCAGCTGGGATCAGCCTTTGGCAAAAAGGTGAGGAAAAATAATGTGTCTGCAAAGCCCCAACTACAAAATCTGTCAGAGGAAGTACTCAAGAAAGGGGGAGAACCTGCAGATATCCACAGCTTTTGTAGGAAATTGCTGTTTGAAGAACTCAGGATATGCTCATCTGAAGACATTCCTTCTCACCACCAGTGGAGGTAAACCAAGCTGAAGATTTCTCTGCTGTCAAACTTAGGAGAAGCTCCACAGAGCTTGCCAAATTTGAGTTTCTTTTACTTTGCCATCTTCAGTGAATGGACTCAGAAGAAATCAGCATAACAATAAGGAAAGTTGCCCAAGTCTGGCCCACTTACCAGCTGCCTAACAATGGAGAAAAAGAAGAGCAAAAGGATTTTCAGAGCTTTGGCTATGTTTTTCATCTGAAAGAAGACTATTTAAACTTGTGGAACAACATGATGGAACAGCAGCTTCTGTAACTGCAGACAAGAAGCAAATGTGCAAATATATATACACATTTCTAGTGGTGACCTAATTCTCTGTGAATCATCCAGAGAATTAGGAATTCACCATGGTGTTTTGCTTTCTTTTCTGGTATTCTGATATTACACCACTGGATTGAAATGTTCTATTAATTGGAATGTGCATAAATGTGTAGTTGTCAAAAGAGAAAAAGCTACTTAGAGTACAGACTTTATTTGCATTGTAGAGCTATGCCAGTATCCACCCCTTTCTTCTAGCCTTGCACGGCAGTTTGGGTCTGTGGGCAGCTAGGATGTAAACCTTTCCCTTCTGATATAAAGATTTGGCACAAGTGTGCACAGAAAGGCTGCTGCTAGCCTCAAGCCTTCAAGCTGTCCTCCATGAGGTATACCTGCATTAGCAGTAGAATAGGTGCATGAACTATTAATCTTAAAAAGCTCTGATTAGTGCAAGGTAAGTGACTTTATAGATAGTGATGTAGTTAGGTTGGGTATTACACAGGTATAAACATGTAGGCTTTGTAATTTTTCCTTCTGTGGATAAAGCTACAGACATATAAGCACTAAGAACTCTAAGTGTATATGAATTTACTTGAGATGTAATAGATACTTGCAAAGCTTAGTATTTTTTTTGTCAGTTTCATGGAACCTAGTTAAAGTCATGGTCAACAACCTATCTGAGTTTCATGGGTTTTGAGTACTTTAATATAAGTAAAGTGTCATTGTAATGGAGTTTGGTGTGAAAAAAATGTTAAACTCAGAAATTTTAAGCTTAATGTAAGTTTTATTAGATTACTGGATAACTAAGAGATCATTATTAGTCTGGTTTTTGCTGTAGAAACATAATTAACATTTTTGCTTGGAAGTAGTTAATTTATTGTTTCATGCTTATGTTATGGATTTTAAAAAAATATATAGTTGGACACCACTTTACAATTCACTTGTGTACACATAATTTGTCAGCATGTTCTGTCATCATTCTTTCATATATTTTATATTTTGCTTATGATGGAGAAAGTGATGTAATTTCCACATAATTTCATTGTAGAACTATTAAAGCTACTAAAGGAATCTCAACAACCCCTTTAATTTAATCAAAACCAAGAAAAAAACACTTAAAGTAAAAACCAATTGTGTAATAAATCATTATTTTCTCTTCTGAGATGTTATTTAATGTGCAGAGGTCAGTTTTCTATTTCTCTATCCATTAACCAACACAACCATGCTGATCTTTGGTATAAAAATTTCAGAATTTTTATGCTAATGCTGGAAGGAGAAGTTGCAACTACAAATTCTTCCAAACTCTGGATGTCTTTTTATTTCTTTTTTACCCAGCACACCAATACTTTTTCTGCTCATGAAATCCTTCTGAATTATTTAATCTATTTTGTTTTCCTTATGGCAGGAATAAGTATTATTACAGTGATTTGAGTCGCCGTTTTCTGAGAGACTTTAATCTGAATGCTCTTACTGTTTGAGCTTGTCTGTAATATAATTTTCTAGACTTCATTCCTGATTCTTAAGGACATACTTAATGACAATGTTGCTTCTCTTCAGCATCATGGTTGTGGGTGAAAGTTTTAAGCCTGGGTGCATAATGGTTAATTTTTCATTGCTAATTTTTAGCTCAAAGCATTTTAACCTTGGGGTGCAAGTAGAAAAAATGGTTTTGCCCATGTTAAAAGGGTTTATAAAAGTTTTCTTTTCTTATCTCCAGTGTACTCAGTATTTCAGATAAGATTTGATGAATGAAGTCTGCATTCTAGGGTCCTTGTGTTTTTTAATAAGTTCAGAAAATATTACAGTGCATACTGTTATTTCTAGAAAACATGATAGCAGTCTTTTCCAAATATTAGTGCCTAATTACACTGAGGAGCAATAGGATTGATTTGTTATTGTTTGGTTCCCAATTGCTGGTGCTGATACATCTGAAAGAAAACAAAATGAGCCAACTGCCCAACATCAATCATGTAACGATGTTCTCCGATTTACTTATGAGGAATATTCTCTCTTTTCCCATTCATTTTCTGTAATGATCATTACTTCATGTTTCACTGTGTGTTGATTGCTTGCTACCTGTCCAAGAGCTGATCCAAGCAGCTGGGTTGGGCTGGCTAACAAGCCAGCATTGATTAACTGTAAAGGCCATTCAAGTCAGGGGCCAAAACCATCCACACAGGCTCTAATCTAGCTTCTATTGAAAATCAGGCAGCACTAATCAACCTCTCAGCTTGTGACCCTTCTGTGCGTTCACCGATGCTCTGTATTAGAGAAACAAAGTATTTTGCTTCTAGAACATCTCCTGAAGGGTTTCTATTTCTTGAAATGCGCATAATGAGCTCATTTGTTCAGGTCAGGGTCCTAGGTGCAGGCAGGACTGGGATATTGCTCCATGTAGGAAGGCAGTAGTTGTTTTGCTAGTGATTTATCATATTAAAAGAAAAAACTCATTCAATTAGCCTTATTTTTGGTGCTTACTGATCCCCATTTCTGTATACATCATGCATTTGAGGTTATTTTCTGAGGAAGCTTTTAAACATAACATTGGCTGTCAAAAATTAAACTTGAAATAGCAAAGAAGCATACCAGCATGATGTTTGTGGATTTACATGTTTCTGAGCTTTAAAACTTTGTTAACACAGGAGATGATGACAGAAAACACTGACAGAGCATCTATGATTAGTTTTATAAATTGATGTGTATGTATGTTGAGATGTAAACATATTGGATGAAGAAAAACACGACTAATTAATGAAAGATTTTTCAGTCCTCCCAAGAACAATAGTCCTCATAAATAAATAAATGGCAACATAAATTATGACAGCTTTCAACTTTATTTTGTCTTCAATCATTCAAGCTAATCAAGCTTGTGAACCTTAGTCAGTTAATGGCAGTGTAAGAAAAGTTAACTTCATTTACTCAAGGCTTCTAGACAAGGCACAGACACAGAAGAAAACATATATAATAATGTATGGGCGTGATGTTTAATGTCCAATAGTTTTTTAATGCTTGTATTTTCAGTGCTTATGTTTATTCAAATACTACAATGTTGTATCATGGTTGTGTTCAGCTGTCCCTTCATTCCTTGCCACCCCATGGAAAAAGAAAAGGAAGATAATTTATTGTCATGTAAACATTACTTAAGATATACAGCAAATTAAACATTAATTGATGTCCAGGTTTATGAATTGTCTCACTTCAATGCACCAGCTTTGAGTCAACTACATTTCTGAAGCAATAAGGGAACAGTGAGCTTAAGATCACAGACTGAAAAAAAGTCTTTGAATAATGTCACTGCAGTCTGAAGTTAGGATATTGAAACACAAATGGTTTTTTAAGTAATAGAAAACTTCAGTATATGTGGTACACTTTTTCAAGCAAATTCTCTAAATGCAGTAACAGCAACAATTCCACAGCCAAATCTGTTAAACAGGTGTTAATTGCATGAATTTTTCTCAGATTTTTTATCATTATGTTAAAAATAAAAGTTACAGAAAGTTTATCTAAATGGATATTAACATTTTCAATTTGTTACTTCAGGGTCACTGTATAAACATGGAAGCTTTTTGCTGCCATTCCCCTCATGACATTGCATCTTGCTAAAATCAACATTTATGAAGCAGATTGATACAACTTCTGACCTTTAGACTTGGAGCTGTATCTGACTCCTGGCTGCATCAGGCAAATGAATTAATGAGTGCACCACTCTGCCTTGCTGGAAGATCTGTGCCTATAACCATAATTATCATGGCACTGTTATGCTGTAATTGTAGAGATGCTGTCACCAATCCTGTTACTGAAAAAGGGATTTTAAGGGGCTGATAATTCAGCTGGAAAAGCAATATTTATGCTGCAGTAGTGCAATCAAGGATGAATGCAAGAAAGTGAAGACTAACTGTTATTACTGAACACTGTTATGGTAGGATCCAGTCTGCCTAAAGTAGCAATCTCTTTTTTCAGGCTTGTTAAGAAGCCCTTCATGAGCAGAAATATATTTCCATAAACAGCATTGTGATGGGTGTCTGCAGGCCTTTGGAGGAATATTTCTGTGTCTAAAATGTACGTCTTGAGACCTTCCCTGGCACTTTTCTTCTGACTACAAGGGGTGGTGTTCAAAGCATGCTCGGGTATACAGGTATCTGTGGTACCTCAGAATATTTTTGTTAATTATATATTATGTGTTTACAACTTAGAGAATTTTGATCTAGAAAAATACAACTGTTTATTTAGGCTTCTGTCCGTAGGCCTTCTCTTGTTTTTGGGAGATGATATTTACCTTCTCCAGTTTCAGCTGTCTGAAATATAGTCATTCGAAGGCAGTCACTTCAGCTCCTTCTACAGCAAATGGAAGTCTACTGGTTTTGCTCATCTTTGATACCTGTTTTCAGATAGGAATAAATATTCTCCGCAGGTGTCTTTTTCCCTCCAGTAATGATAACTAAAAAAAGTGCATGCAATTGGAATTTAGACATTTAACACATACACCCATTCATTAAAGTAAATGATTCATCTCTTATGCTGTGGAGATAGTCATAAGTTTGGAGGTTTCAGTTTGCACTGCTAAAGAACATTAAAACACTTTCACATATAACTGAAAAAGTTAAAAAATTCTTATGCTAGGCAGGAAGCAAGAGAATGCCAGCCCATGTATAATATCTCTATACAAAGGGATAGAGATTTCTTTTAAATGAGTGAGGTATACCTGTAAACCTATACTCATGCACCAGCACAGGTATTTGGCTACCTGAATATACATGGGAATTCTGGGATAAGTATTTTATTACTTTGGACCATGTTTTCTCTCTTAGGATGATAAAGCTATACCCCACTTTCATAAGAATCAACACTTTAACGTTCCATAACATCTGGCGATCATTATAAAACCATTCCGGTCATATCTGAATCTGTGACAGTCCATAATGTATTGTTGTTCCTCTTCATTAATATTATTAATTAATTATTTAATTAGTGCCTTATTTACTGTTATGGGTGGTTGTCGCTTGTTATTTTTTTACTGTTTGATTACAATCATTAAAGGATCTCGATTAAATGTAAGGGTTGCATGATACTAAGCATATTGTGCAAGTGAA
>VZTB01013610.1:201790-250282 GCA_013397245.1 Thryothorus ludovicianus | reverse complement strand
ACGTTTCCTAGACATCTGATTATTTTCAGTTTTTTTCCTCTGGCCTTTTCAACATTTCTTCCTGTAAGACTTTTTTTGTTTTGATTTTCTTTCTTCTACATTCCACCACTCCACTCCAGACACCAACATACACACATACTCATATGAAAAGGCTGAGGGAGCTGGATATGTTTAACTTAGATAAGAAAAGGCTGAAAGGAAATAGTTCACAGAACCACAGAATGGGTCAGATTAGAAGGGAACACTGTGGATCATCTGGTCCAATCTCCCTGCTCAAGCAAAGCATAAAACACATTATACAAGATTATGTACAGATTTTTCTTGAATATCTCCAAACAGGGAGAATCCACAATCNTTCCTAATCTATCTTTTTCACCCTCATGCAATTTAAATGCATTGCCCCTTGTTCTAACTACCATTTATGTGGAGAACAAAGTATTGTCCTCTTCCTTAGTCTACTTTTTCCTAATATATTTGAACACTACGACCACATTCCTCTACCAGTTTTGTCTTTGACAATTCTTCCAATTCTTTTAATCCTTCCTCATGGGTCACGTTTCCTAGACATCTGATTATTTTCAGTTTTTTTCCTCTGGCCTTTTCAACATTTCTTCCTGTAAGACTTTTTTTGTTTTGATTTTCTTTCTTCTACATTCCACCACTCCACTCCAGACACCAACATACACACATACTCATATGAAAAGGCTGAGGGAGCTGGATATGTTTAACTTAGATAAGAAAAGGCTGAAAGGAAATAGTTCACAGAACCACAGAATGGGTCAGATTAGAAGGGAACACTGTGGATCATCTGGTCCAATCTCCCTGCTCAAGCAAAGCATAAAACACATTATACAAGATTATGTACAGATTTTTCTTGAATATCTCCAAACAGGGAGAATCCACAATCTCCAGTGCACAGTCACCTGCACAGTGAAGTTCTTCCTCATGTTCAGGTGGAACATTTGTACATCAGTTTCTACCTGTTGCAACACCAAGCAGAGGCTGTATCCATCCTCTTGACACCCTCCCTTCAGAAACTGACAGACACTGATGTGGTCCCCTCTCAGTCATCTCTTATCAAGATGGAATGGACCCTGCCCACTCAGGCTTTCCTCATAAGAGAGATGCTCCAGTCCCTTAATGACTTCCATGATCTTCTACTAGCCCCACTCCAGGAGCTCTGTCTCTTGTACTGAGCACTTCAGAAGTAGTTGCTGTTTTCAATGATCTAACACTGTGTAGAGAAGACAAATTCCTCTGAGGTGCTCAGTGAAGGGATGAGAGGCAATGGTCACAGATTGAACCAAAGGAAATTTTAATCTAAAATAGAGAGTGACAATGGTAAAGCATTGAAACAGAAACTCTGAGAGGATGTGAATTCTCCATTGTTGAGAATTTCAAAACTCATCTGATCAGAAATTTTAACAATTTGACCCAGATTGGAAGCTAGTTCTACTTTGACTGGAAGGCTTGACTAGATGTGAATTAATGTGAATGTGTTGATTGCTGAGCTAATATGTTCTGCCTTGATCACTACCAGAACCATTAGAATGTCTATATTTTCCCAAAGCTGGGACTTGCTTGATTCCTGAGACACATATCAGTATCTTTTAAATAATTCCTTCTAATCATATCACTCTTCCTAAAAAAATGTCTGTTAGGTCAATTAAATCACAGCTTTTATCTTAAACTACATCTTATACATATTCTGGATTGTTTCCCACTGCGTTTCCACCGGTGTACAGAAATTACAAACATGTAACAGTGAGTTCTTTCACTGAACTTACTTCCTATATATGATGCTACTATGAATAAGATTATCCTTGCTTTCAAGGGACTTTATCCAGAGTGTTGCAGTTTCTCCTTGCTAGTCAGTCACAGCCAAAGAGATTCTTCTGTAAAGCTAGTGAATGCAGCGCAACATGTTTAAACCCCTTTCATGCCATAGAAACCACCCTCCAACAATGACTTATGGAACATCTTCCCAAAGTCAAGGAAACCAAAGCCCTCCTGGTGAACCATCTGTGCAACCCTGCTTTCATCTGTAGGATGAATCTGTCCTGGTTTGATCCTTTGACCCTTGATAGAAGGATTAATGGAAATACTGTCTGGACCTCTGACTTCTTCACCCTTGCTCTGAGCCTCATTGTCACTTTTGATCCATTTAGAGACATTCATAGCAGTATTGTTAGTATTCAGGTCTTTTGTTAAATCACATTCACTTCAAGAGCATATGCTATTGAATAACCATTTTGGAGAGTTTTTCTATGAATTTATCATTAGTCTCTTTGCAATAATTATCTGTCCTTGGGGACACTGCAAAATCTCTTTTACACACCAACACTATTTTAAGGTATTTTGTGATCTGAATTAGTTCATTCTTTGTTGATGCATGAGTCCTTCATTAAAAAGACAAAATTGACTGTTTTCTAGTAGTTGTTCCTCAGTAGTTGCTCACTGTCAATGTATGAGAGGTGGCTTGTTTTCACCATGATATGTCAAGATATGACTGCTATGGATGAGTATCAGGGAGACTGTAAAACCTGAAAATTTCTTCATTTACTTTTGTGGAGATGAGCATCAGAAATTAAGTCAAAACAGAGACGTCATAAATTCTCCCAGAGA
The DNA here is from genome assembly GCA_013397245.1 of Thryothorus ludovicianus. Lineage (NCBI taxonomy): Eukaryota > Metazoa > Chordata > Aves > Passeriformes > Certhiidae > Thryothorus > Thryothorus ludovicianus. Next base: position 247,657 of record VZTB01013610.1, on the reverse strand, counting down.
TAATATTTTACATTTATTTCCTTAACATTTGTTTCCTTATTTTTAAAACAAATTTCTTATATATTTACTGACTATACCAGGCAAATGTTGGACATGCTGATACTAAATTCTCTTCATAGCCACCATCCATGTATATTTGGCTAAAATGTTGACTTCTGCACATCCTGTTCTTACTGCTTGCTGGCAATCAAAATTTGACTGTTTCAGTAAACGACATACTTTGTTGCAAGCATCTTTATGCTGTAAGGTGTTTGTTGCTGTGGTTTTCTAGCTACTAATTTTTGCCAGTACTTTTCTTTGGTATTAAATATACAGAAATAGAATGAATGTGAATTTTTCTCCAGTGGTAAAAAATGATGATATCAGGGAATAGGGATAAAATATTTAATTACTAAGGTTGACTTCTTTTAAGAGGACTCCTGAATCAAAGGGAAGACTTTTTAGTTTAAGACTTTTTAGACACTTCATCAACATTTTCCAAATGATACAACTTATTTCAGAAGTGTTAGTAGTTATTTTTTTAAATACTACAAAAAAGCTTTTAATTAAAATATTAGAACACTTTTCAACATAGCTTAAAATGTTAAACAAAATGGCTAATTTAGTATTGAGCCAGATAAAGTTTCATTCCTTCTTAATAAAATTAAGAATCAGATAATGTATCACCCCAAAGGAAGCAGAAGGAAAGTAAATCCAAATTATTCTAATTGAGATATTTCATTTTCATTTGTCAAAGAAAATGAACTAGAGACTGTTTATAAGATGTGAATGAGGAAGGGAATGCAATTTTGGCTGGGAACATGTTACTGCTAGGTTAAAGGTTGGGCTCAATGATCTTAGAAGTTTTTTCCAACCTTAATGTTTCTATGATATGTTAGGCTATTATGTTATATTAGGGAAGGAGAATTTTAGTTAGATTATATCATTATATGTCTACTGAAAGAGTAATCAATTGTGCTAGATCTAGAAGGCATAAAACAAGGAAGAAATAAAACTGAAAATTAATAACTGAATAACTGTTCCGAAAAAAAGTTAATCTGTTGCTTCTGAAGAGAGGTCTGTAGGGCAGGAAGGAGGAATGTTGGTCACTCCAATTGGATTTGCAGGAGGGGACAGACAACAGATACCTATGATAAGCAGCATTGCTTGCTTTGTTTCAGGTGATACTGTATAGCTGTGGAGCAGAGTTGTGACACAAGGCTGTAGGACAGACTCCGGGATGTATGCTATGAGCCATCAAATTGCATTCCAGAGAAAGATGGCAGCATTTGAGTTTTCTGTCTATATAGTGAAAGAAGGAATCAGCTTGCATTACTGGGGTGAAAAATTTAGTCTGATTGATTTAAACTGAATGAGGGTAGTCGACTTAAATTAGATTCTATGAAAAAAAATTCTTTAATGTGGGTGTGATGATGCACTGGAATCAGTCGCCCAGAGAAGTTTTGGATTCCTCATCCCTGTAGATGCTCAAGGCCAGATTAGATGGGGTTTTCTAGCTTAGTTTGGTTTTTCTGGTCTAGTGTCCCCATCCACAGTGGGAATGTGTGTGTGTGTGTGTCTGTGTCTGTGTGTGTGTGTTTGTGCACGTGTCTGTGTGTGTATGTAATTAGATGACCTCTGAGGTTCTATCACTGACATTAAGGTTTTATTCCTGTAAGGATATAAGTTTCTCAAAAATGTCTAGAAGTTATTACTGTCAGTTTGCTATCTTAAAAATAACTACATTCAACACATGAGAAGTTATCCGTTTAGCAGAGTTTTTAAAAATGGTGCATGTTTAAATGCTGATGCATTTCTTCCGGGCAAAAAAAATTATCACAAAATGTAAATTAAATATTTGTGTGTCTTAAAGAAGAATAACATCAGCGGTAACTGAATCCTGCTTGAAAGTATCATAGTACATGCTCCCAAAGTACGTATCTGGCATTAGCACAAAAAGTAGGACTGTTTATGCTATAAAATAATAGAAGATAAGTAAAAGTATCATTTCGAGTTGATCATTAAATATTAAGCAACATATAAGAGGTATTTAAAATACTCAGCAAATATGAGAGACAATTGTTAAAAAATTGACTTAAATGTATTTTCAATTAAATAAACCTGTGTGCTTAAAGATTATAAGGATCAAAATAAAGCCTACAAACTGTATTATTCATTATCACAGGGAAATCACAGAATACCACAGAATATTCCAAGTTAAAAGGAACACACAAGGATCATCGAATCCAACTCCCAGCCTTGCACCATGGCTTCCTCAAGAATCACAGTATGTGACTGTCAGTTGTAAAGTAGAGGAAGCGTTCAATAATTATGTCACAATCAGCTATTGTACATCTGATGGTTGTAGTGGACATGATAATACCTTTTTCCCATTCTCTACGTAATTCTGAAGGATGTTAAGAAATTGAACCATCAAGTCTAAAGCATTTGAGATGTTTTAAAGTATTTTAAGCAAGATTGATGTCAAAAAACTAGCTGACGACCTCTGATCAACTGATTTTCCATATTTTTTTGAAGACAGGAAACTTGAATAAAGCTAATACTAAACCAATGTTTTTAAAGGTGCTTTTGATGCTGAGCATAATTAAAGGTTTAAGAAATAATACAATAAATTAGGACTTGAAGGAGTACAAAGTTTGCCAGTGGTACTAAACTGGGAGGAGATGTTGATTCCCTCAAAGACAGAAAGGCACTGCAGTGAGATCTCAACAAATCAGAGCTACATGGGCAATCACCACCATAAAAAGTTTAACAAAGGCAAGTGTCAGACTCTGCACCTGGGTCTGGGCAACCCTGTTTGTGTCTGTAAACAAGGGAACAAAAGGCTGGAGAGCACCACTGCAGAAAGGGCCCTGGGGGTGCTGGTTGAAGCTGAACATGAGCCAGCAGTGCCCTGGCAGCCAGGAGGGCCCCGTGTCCTGGGGGGATCAGGCCCAGCATCACAGCCGGGCAAGGGAGGGGATTGTCCCGCTCTGCTCTGCTCTGGGGCGGCCTCAGCTCCAGTGCTGGGGGCAGTTTGGGTGCCACAACACAAAAAAGACACTGAGCTGTCAGAGAGTGTCCAAAGGAGGCCACGAGGATGGTGAAGGGTCTGGAGGGGAAGCCGTGTGAGGAGTGGCTGAGGGCACTCGGTCTGTGCAGCCTGGAGAGGAGGAGACTGAGGGGAGAGCTCACTGCACTTACAACTTCCTTGTGAGGGGAACAGGAGGGGCAGGCACTGATCTCTGCTCTGTGTGACAGTGACAGGACCCAGGGAAAAGGCATGCAACTGAGACAAGGGAGGTTTGGGCTGGATATTAAGTAAAGGTTTTTCACCCAGAGGGAGCCTCCTTGGGGGAGTGGCCACATTCACAAGCCTGACAGAGCTCAGGAAGTCAATGTTCAGAGGCACGTGCTGTGATTTTTAGAATGCCCTTTGCAGGGCTAGGAGTTGATCTGTAATTCTCAACATGGGAAGGTCTTCCTTGCTGTAGACCTTCTCCCTGGTGCCCTCATCACAGCATTGGCAGAGAATTCTGAAGCACAGGTATTCAGTATCTTTTCCTTTTCTGAAACATGTGTTTCAAGGGTTCCCATTGTATTCTCTACTAAATCCACATTTTCCCTAGTATTTGTTTTGTTACTGATGTATTTGAATAAACCCTGCTTGCTGTACTTAATAGATTTAACTCCTGATAGGCCTTGGTCTTCCTCATTGGACTTCTGCATACTCTGACAACATCCTAATATTCATCCTTGCTTCCATCTTGTGTATTGTTTGCTTGCATCTGTGTTTTAACAGGAGTTCCTTCTTTACCCAGGTATCAGCCATTTTTGCTCAATTTCTTCTCTAGGGATGTATCATTCTTGAGCCTGGAAAAGTGACAGAGAGAGAGAGAAGCTCTCTCTCTGTTTTTATGTAGATCTTTATTGCATTTTCACATCTTTCTTGTTGTATAAAAACTGTCCATTTGCAAACACATCCACCTCTGTGGCCATCTGCTCTGTTTTCTTTCTTACTTTGTATTTCACTCTCTGCTCTGTTTTCTTTCTTCCTTTTTATTTCACTCTGCTTCTCCACATTCCTAGTTTTTAGTTTCAGCAATCTGCATGAGCTCATTGGGCTCAATGTTGACAGAAAGAGAGACAGAGTCAAGACAGCAACATAATTAATTTTCTTTTTTTTTATTACACATATTTACACTCTTTTTCATAAGTATTTCCTGAAAATATGTTTCTCTACATTTCCAGACATAAGATTTTATTAAGTATATCTATAATTTCTTCTATTCCTCAAAAAAATTAATTGTTTTACTCCATTTAATAAGCTACCTCTTGTAATTGATACGATCTGTATATTACATTAAGTGTCTTTCAAATAGACGTTTATTTCAGTGTTTTGCAAAGAGGTGAATTTTATTTGTAAAATAAAAATATTTAAGATCTTTGCAATACAGAAATATCTCATGTTTTTTCTGATTGTATGTGAGATAGTATCTTCCTCTGGACCATTATCAGCACTTAGAACTATCTGGTTGAAAATTACACTTTCTTTTTTATTACTTTTGTAGAGTTCTATGTTGCCTTTTCCTTTTGTGCATGATTTTTTTTTTCAATATTATTTCAAAGAGGTGTCTTCCTGCATATCATCCTGATGTACAGTTAGAAGCCAGTTTTAAAGGAGGCAAAAGTTTGCAGACATACTGTTTTGTTTTCTTTGGAACAGTTTGCAAAAATGTCAGCAGATTTGTAGGAAACAAAGCAGCATGAAGGAGTAAGGGGATAGTATTGATCATTGCCAAGAACTAGTGCAGCTTTTGGAACCCCAGGAAAAATAACCCATCTGTTTATCTAATGCAACTTTTAAAATTTACATTACAAATCCTCCTCCTGTTGTTAGCATTATTATTTCTCCTGCCTTGTCAAAATCATTCAACTTGTAGGAAAGGAATGGAGAATTTTATCCCGTAAATAACTAGAAGAATTCTTAACAATTCAATACGGGTCTTAAAGAATTAAAAATTATGTCTTTAGAAGAGGGGCCAGACAATCTTCTGCAGAATAGCTCTGATATGAATTCTACTTTCTTCAAATTTATAAACATTGTAAGGATCATACTAACGTTAAATAAAGCACAGAAATTTATTATTAAGTAAATAAAATGTGAATTTCTTCAAATATCTTCCTTTGTTCAACACACCCAAGCTCTATCCAGGCTCAGCTAGTATGCAGAGTTCATGCATTTGAATAATGATGCTCAATAAATTGCTATTGTAAGGTGAAGTGGCATATATAAATGGAGAAGGAGGAGTCTTTTACAACTAGACACAGTTGTCAATTTTCATAGTCTGAAAAGATAGGCAATAATACAGAGATGGTCAGGAAGACCTGACCAGGCAGGCGTTACAGACCCAATGTTTAAGAATTTTGTAGGGGATGGCCCAAAAATTGGTACTGGAGGAGTCAAATATTTTTGTGAAGTGAGAGCAGTTTAATATTATTTTTCAAGCATTAAAAAAAAATTATAAAGATTGTTTACACCTACATGTGCAGCACTTGGCTGATCCTTTCCCTTTGGTGTTTGCCAGCTTGCAGCTACATGTTTTATTTTCCATGTGTTAGTACAGATTTAAGAGGCGAGACTTTCTTCTGACCCTTTCAATAAATGTTAAAATCAGTTGGGTACTTCCTAAGCCTCAGGCCCTAGGAAATTAGCTTCCTCAGACTGGACAGTGTAGGAAGGGAAGATTGTCACTGTGGGGCTGCTTGTGTTGCATCTCTGGGATTCAAGGGGAATAGAGAAATAGATAGTGAGTCTGTAGAGGAAGGCTGTGACATGTTGGAAAGCAAGCTTTTCTGTTAATCTACACCCGTGGCCAAACTATTCCTTTTACAAGCATGGTCTAGCCCTTAATCACTGCACATTATAAACCCAAATTGGACAATTTCCAGTCCTACACTAATATTATTTATTAGAAGGTCCAATAAAGCTTTCCTCTGTAGCCAGGCTCTTATTGTATGGTGTCATTACATAAACAAGTTTTGGAAGACTGCTTCCACTTACAGATGCAGCAGAAGGATTAATCTGAGAGGCCCAGTAGGATGTGATTTTAAGCTTGTTTTTTCCATCAACATTACAGCAGACTAAATACTGAAGATGATTTGCAGACTAGAGTGTTTCAGCCAAAAACATTTCTTGCAATAAATTATTTCCTTGTTTTCATTCCTTTAGAGACTTGGAAGGTTGGGAGTTTGTTTTTGTTTTTGTTTTTGTTTTTGTTTTTGTTTTTAATTCTGTGGAGTCTGTACCAACATCAGCTTCCCATATGCTAGAGGCATCTCAGGATTTATTAGTCAGCCTAGGTCAACTCAGATTTGTTGTATTTGCTTTCATAAAAGCTGTGTGTACTATATACTTCTTGAACTGGAAATCATACAATGCTTCTTATTTGCTTTCAATCACTCACAGATGCAGAATGGTCAGACCATTTCCCTTTAAACTGACCTGAGGGATTAGAGGAATTCAAAGGAATTTCCAGCTAACTAGTGCCTCTGATTTCCCTGACTTTATTTCTTGAGCCTCAGAGGTCAGAGTCTCTGGTAACTTAATCTGTCTCTGCCTCCCCCTGATTTGTTCACTTCCTTCCTTTTGTTTGCCTCCAGAGAAGTAACTGAGTATCCAGGCTCAACTCCTGTATTTGTATGCTTCCAGAATTTTAAACCAAATAGTCGTGTAAATCCGGTGGGAGGAGGCTGCTCTGTTAAGAGCACAGGAGTCTGAAATGCTCCTTCATAGCAGTTTACGCCCTTTAATCTGCAATCGATAGGCATAGGATTACATCAAAGGTAGATGTGAGAAACAAGCCTGTTGGCAGTAGCTTAAATCTGGCATGCAAGGATCCCATCTTCCACTGAAAAAAACGTATAGGTGTTGGAGAAAGACTGAAAATTGGTCGCAGTGCAGCAGAATATTGGGAACAAGTGAAGGTCTTCCAGTGCTCATAAATGCTGTCCTGAAGAGGAAGATTCAAGAAGTTCTAACTCACAGCAGACAGTGCAAAATCCAAGGAGTGGAAACAGAAGTTGGGAAGAGGAGAGCAAGACTACAATCTGCTTTCAGTCAGGGATGGCTAATGACAGTTTTGCATCTTTTGTTGGTTTTTGTTTCAGAAACTGGTCAAGAGTCTTTGTGTGGATTGTCTCAATTGTCAGGGGACATGAGCCTACTTAACAGGTGGCCATCTGAACAGTGGCTAATGCTTATAAAATACTTCTAACTCTTTTGTTCTCTGCCTGCTGCCATAACTTTAGGGTTTCTAGTTTTGACATCTGCTCTTCTTCCAATTACTCATTTCAACTAAATACATGTAGGGAATGAAACAGGCTTGCTTTCAAAGACTTTATGTGTCATTGCATAGCTGACTGCCATCTTCTCTATAAATCAGTTTCTATTTCAAAAAAAGGAATTAAAAACTAAACCCAGTAAACTTCTAATCAGATTGGTGATTAAAAAACTAAAAAAAAAACTTTCTCTTTTGTTTTTCCTTGATTTTCTTAACCTGAAAAGTATACATAAAGAGTATTGATTCTAAAAAAGCAGTTATTTAAAAATCTTGCTGTACACCAATATGATCAATGGAGTAAAAATCTTCAAAATATGTGCAAGATCTTTCCAAGGAAGACAGTAATTTTTGGCTTGTCTTTAGGAAAACTAAATCTTTTATCATTGCTAAAACTGTCACCTTCCTGTCCATTGTGTTATGGTCCTCCCCAAGAAACTAATTTAAATGCATTTTTATCTACTCATCCTGAATAAAATGAGGAAAACAAATAAAATATGTGAAAAAAATGCCATGTCTGTTTGTCCTGGAATATTGTTGGATTATTAGATAGCAAGCAGTTGCCGCTTAAAAGTTATCATTTATGTTATTTCTTCATTGTGGCCAGACAGGCAAATCCTGTGAGGGTGGAACAAAGCTTGCGGTACCTCTGAATCCATCCAATGTAGTCAGAAGTGTTTCCAGCAGTTCTATCAATATTTCTTTGGAATTGAAAGAGCCTGAGAAAATTCAAGGAATGTTAAGTTTGAGAAATCAATGGGATCTAAGAACACATATGCGGAGAAAATGTCGATGATGAAGTCAAAGCAAAAAAATATGCCAGTCTAATTTTGAAGTTCAGTCTTATCTTTTCTTGTTCAAGTTTTAGAGAGGAAGGAAATGTTAATGAAGCTACTGTATCCACAAAATTTTCTTTTAATCCTGTGTCTCCTTTTTTTGCACTGCTCTAGCAAGCACTCCTGCCATTTACTGCTTTCTGGTGAAAAGAAATAAAGTGATTATATAAGGTAAATAAAACCTTAATGGTGTGAAATATTTTTCTTCATTTTCATACAAGCATCTTTCCATAAATTGTGCAAGTAAATTGCCTCAGAAGAAATTAAAAAATCTAAATTAACTTCAGTGTTATTGCAATTGTTTCTAGCAGCTCGTGGAAGTCCATATTCTTTTGGCTTAATCAGGATTAACATCCTCCTGAAATAAAAATGTGGTCTGTGGTTCTTTCATGTGAAATTTCTCCCGTGTTACACTGGTGAATGAGGCACATTTATTAGCTCCCCTCAGCATAGAGGGATTGGCTGTTTTCTCCCATCTATCTCAGTTTGGGAAAGAGATATTGGCAGTTTAATAGAAATGACCTCCATCAATAAGACTGTGAACAGAAGTATGAAGGGGGCTTTGGAACAATGATTTTACTGAGGAAAAATGTGGGGGGGATTTACTTGGCCCTTGGAAATCCAAGGCAAGCTAGCAGACTGTTATAGCCAAAGCAGGAAGCTACACACCCACAGTTATGACACACAAATGCATCAGGTGGTGATCTAAGCAACAAGTGGAGTAGGAGACATGTAGAGGGAGAATCATCATATAAACTGCAAAAATATGCATTTTTTTAGTGCGGTATACTCTTTTGTTTAAAATGATACAACAGATGGTGGTACATTTTCCCAAGTCCTCAGGGAGGCTAGACTTTTTCAGAGCAGGGAAGTTTTTTTTGTCATTCAGTCTATATTTATTTTGGCTTCTTTCCATCTTCTGACTCCCAGTAATACCTTCATGGACCAAGAAACCTGTGCAGTTCCGTGCTTCAGACCACCATGTACTTCCCTGAACTTGTTGCCTTCTGTAGATGATGAACAGGAAGAGGGGCTGGAAGGGTCACTTATAGCCAGACCTTGACTTGAATAATTGTGATGTCTCCCTGGTGCCTGCATCCTGCAGTTAATCATAGTAGTATTTAGCTAACCTTGTTGCATTTTAAGTCTGTGAAAATAATGAAATTTATTTCCATAGATGAAAGCTCAGGACCTGTGTTTTTGATCATGCTGCTTAATCCTTCATTTATGGAAGTTCTCTGAACTTTCTCTGACATGTTAGCAACTTTCTGTTTTACCTGAATTGCCAAGAAATTAATATTGATGTTTGAGTTCAATCACACCACTGCTATAGAGAGAACTGTCACTTCTAGTATATGAGAAATGATGGCTTTTTCATATGGTTTCATAAAGTGTATTGATTTCTTTTGTCACCAATTTTCTATTACAAGTTCTTTGCTAATTTTGTCTTTCGTATTAGTCTTCTTGGGCTTTTTTTCCTTCACTGTTTTGTGAATGCCTCCCTCCTGCTGGGAATCTGTTTCAATTTATTTTCCCTCAAACACTTTAACTTGCCTTTTTCACAAGACTCTCATTTTGTGACTTCCTGCCTGTATTTCTGACCCCTCTAGGTTACTCTGGTTTATGATCAAACAAAACTGTTCATAGGCTCCATGAAAGAAGGGACTGTGCATTTGTAGGTTTATTTTTATTGAATCATAGTGAAAATTGCACCTTGAGGGCGGGCTTTATTGCATTTAACTACTTAGCCAGGATTTATTAAAAATAAACAGCATAGGAGTCAAGACCTTCCAGATGGCATCTCAGTTTAAATTTTGCTTCAAAATATATACAGACTTATGCTTTATCTACTGATGACTCCTCTGATAAATGAATCTTAGATCAGTCTATATTAATTGCTCGTTATTTTTGGTTCAGATACTCCAAAAGTCTTTGTATATCATGGATTTGAACAGGTTGAGAGTGGTGACTGAAGAGGAGTTTCCCTTCTCTCTAGCCATTTTTATGTGGGAACAATAATTAAAAGAACCAAATAGGAAAGAATTGACCTGTGCCTCATCCTCTGTTGTATTAATAATTTTTAAGGTTATTACAGCATTTCTGAGGACTCTGCCATTTTTATGAAGTTAGTTTGTTGTTCTGCAATGCTAAATAGGTAAACTCTAGCTTGAGGTCAATGTTTGTGGGAGTTGAGGGACAAATGGACTTTTGCGGTGAAAACATATTTTATCACATCTGAGCTCACAGACTATTTATACTGTGAGAAAAAAAACCAACATGTTTTTCTTCTGGTATTTTGAAGAGTCCAAAAATTCCAGTTAAAGATTCAGTGGTTTGATTTTATAAAATGCTTATAGGAAAAGTATTTTGCTATATATATATGAAAAGTTTGCACTGAGCCAGGTTTTCATCTGTTGCATCTGTGTAATGCTAAACAAATTCTACTGATCCTAGTGCAACAACATAAGACTTTTTGCTGGATTCACACTGGACTTACAGAGATCAGACTCTAAATTTCTATTTTTTGGATGGACTTCAGGGAAAGTATTGACATTACTTGAAGAATTTCTGCAACACCCATGGACTGTGTATATGACATTTTTTCCTTTACGTGTGCATAAGATAGTGGGGAAAAAAGCCCTTGACAGAAGCGACTTGCAGGCAAAATACTTTTTTTTAAAAAACTTCTTTTTTTCGCTCACACTACAGTGTTGGTAAAGTTTAAATAAGCATACTGCACAGCTATAGAAGAAATAGTCACAACTGCATTACATCAAAAACTGGAGCTCAGGCAAGCAAAAATCAAAGCATGTGTCAAGTACATCAAGATCACCATCAGGCTTTGCCTGGCTGCTAAAAAGAGCTTACTCTTGATAAAGGGGGAAAAGGCAGGAGGAATCAAGGCTTTAGACTCATAACTCATATTTCATATCACATAACAGCTGCTCCAGGCTTTGTCTCATCCTTTAACTCCGTTCTTTACCAAGGAATGAAAGAAAGGGATGAGAAATCCACAGAAGGAGGTGTGCAGTGCCTGCACAGAGAATCTCTCTCTATGCTGACAGCTTGCTGTAATGTCATTTAGTCATCACTACCAGCCAAAGAAAAAAGACCACGTTTGTGTCCTGTGTGTGCCTTCCCCTTACCCCCTGCACACTTGTGCTCATTACAGCTCTTTCTTTAAACTGTTGGCTAGACAGCTGGCCATGCCTCAGAGGAGTGGGGGGTAAGGGAGCATATAAATTACTGTTGCATTTTATGGCCAAGATAAACTCAAACTGCAGGGTTATAGCTTGAACTGACACACAAAAAAGAGAACCTTGCAGGCCGCTGAAAAGCAAAGGGAAGGAAAAGGAAAGTAAATGTATTTCAGCTAATCTAGCAGTGTTGGGAGAGTGGGGAAAAGAAAGGACACATAAAAGATAGATCTTCTCTAGGTCTGAAGAAAAGAGCTAGGTTAATACTTCTATATTTGTAACTGTAAATCTGTAATTTCAAATTAATATTTTATTAGAAGTTTTAGGCTTCCTTGTATTATGTCATCACCATATATTTTCAAAGATAGCAAAGGATATGGGGTGATAATTTTCATATTGTGCATTTTATTAAATGAGGCTTAACATATATGTACTTTCAGGTAGGTACATGCTTGGATAACCTTTCCAGATGAATGCTAAGAAGGCTGGTCTACTTGGATCATGCCTCCCATATGTGATAGGCTATAGCCTGTTATTTTTTAAAAAGATTCAAGATACATCTAAGTGTGAAGTAGTTATTAAGAAATAAAATCCAATAACTATTTCATCCATGTTAATTTCTGATTTACTCTACACTAGAAAGAACAAATAGTGGTTCCTAATTTCACAGCGTCACAGAATGGGTCAGGTTGGACAGGATCACAGTGGATCATCTGGTCCAACTTCCCTGCTCAAACAGGGTAATCTCAGGGCATCTGGCATGGGATTGCATCCAACAAGCATGGAATATCTCCAGTGAGGAAGAATCCACACATTCTTTGGACTTCCTGTGTCAGTGTGTGGTCACTTGCACAGTAAAAATATTCTTCCTCATGTTCAAGCAGAATTTCCTGGGCATCAGTTTCTGCCTCTTGTTCTATTGCTGGGCACCACTGAACAGAGCCTGACTCCATCATATTGACACCCTCGCTTCAGATATTCAGACATTGATGAAGTCCTCTGTAAGTGATCTTTTCTTGAGGCTGAACAGTCCCAGCTTCCTCAGCCTTTCCACTCATAAAGGAAATAGTCCAGTCTCTTAATAATCTTCCTCATAATTCAACCCACTCCAGGAATTCTGTGTCTCTCATGAACTGAGAAGTCCTTCACTGGAGCACTCCAGATGAGGCTTCACCTGGGGCTGAGCAGAGAAGCAGGATCTCCCTCTACCTGCTGGCAATGCTCTTCATAAAGCAGCCCAGGGTGCCATTGGCCTTGGCCACCAGGGCACTGCTGGCTCATGGACAGTTTGTGTCCACCAAAACCCCCAGCTCCTTCCCCACAGAGCTGCTGCTGCTTCCCAGCAGGTCACCCCCAGCCTGTGCTGCTGCCAGGGGTTGTTCCTCCCCAGGTGTAGGATCCTGCATTTGCCACTGCTGAATTTCAGAGGGTTTCTCTGCTCATCTCTCCAGGCTGTTGAAGTCCTGCTGAAGGGCTGCACAGCCCTCTGGGCTATGGGCCACTCCTCCCAGCTTTGTGCTGTCAGTGAAATTGCTGAGCAGGCCTCTGCCCCTTCACCTGAGTCACTGATGGACAAGTTAAACAGGGCTGGGCCCACTCCTGAACCTGGGGGGTCACCACCATGGACAGGCCTCCAACTAGAGGCTGTGCCACTGATTATGACTCTGGGATCTGCTGTTCAGCCAGTTCTCAAATCCTGTCCACTCACCCAGTCCACTCTTCCTGAGTTTGCCTGTGAGGACATTGTTGGACACAGTGTCAAAAGCCTCACTGAAGTTGAGGTAGACACGATCTGCTGCCCTCATCCATCCAGAATGGCAATCAGGTTGGTCGAGCATGATTTTCCTTTAGTGTATCCCATTCTGACTACTCCTGGTAACCTTCTTGTCCTCCCTGTGGATAGAGGTGGCCTCCAGAAGAGGTGCTCCATCACCTTCCCAGGGACTGAGATGAGGCTGAATGGCTGATAGTTCCCTGCATCCTCCTTCTTGCCCTGTTTGAAGACTGGGATGACATTTTCTCAGTCCTCAGGCACTAAGCCTGATCTCCATGACCTTTTAGAGATGATCATAAGGAGCATAGCTGTGATGTCCGTCAGGTCTCTCAGCACTCCTATGTGAATCCTGACAGGGTCCATGGACTTGCAGATATCAAGTTTGCTTAGGTGTTCTCCATCCCAAACCATCTTGACCAAGGAAAACTCTTCCAGCATTCCTTCACCCTGATCTCTTGGGTCAGAGATCCCTGCAGGCTGGTCTTGACAGTGAAGACCAAAACAAAGGAGTCATTCAGTGACTCTGCCTTCTCTAAGCCCTCTGTTACCAGGATTCCCACTTCATTTAGTAATGGGCCTACATTATCCTTAGTTTTCCATTGGTTATTGCTTTATTTGAAGATGTTTGTTTTGTTGTCCTTAACATCCTTGTCTAGATTTAATTCCAGATGAGCCTTTAACTTCCTCATCTCTTTATACTTACTCTGACAATTTCTCTGTATTCAAAGTGACCTGACACTGCTTCCATCTCCTATGTGTTTTCTGCTCAATCTTAAGTTACAACTGGACTTGATTCATCTATGGGGGTATCTTGCCTTCTTTTCCAAGTTTCTTGCTCACTGGAATGCATTGTTCTTGAGCCTGGAGGAAGTTATCCTTGAATATCAACCGTCTTTGAAGCCCTCCTCCCTGCAGTGCCTATTCACTTGTGATTCTTCCAAAAAGATCCCTGAAGAGACTAAAATCAGCACTTTAGCCTCAAATACTCCACAATCTCATGGTCTCTATGGAAGGCTGCCCTCATCCATCACATCTACAACAGTTTCCCTCTTTCTTTGCATAAGTTCCAGCAGCATATGATCCTTGTTGGATCCCCCACTTCCTGTGTCAGGAAGTTGTCAATGCATTCTAGGAAGCTTCTGGACTGTTTGTAATTCTCCAGTACATATTAAGGTAGCTACTGTCCCCCATGATAACTGGTATTTGAGAAGATTTATTTAATTTTGTACTTGGTACTAAGTAGGTTATTTGGAGAACACAGGATTTGTTTGAATTCCTGCACAGATTTATGCTCCAGCCTATAATACCAGCTGCCAAATATTCAGATAGTTGTATATAAAAACTCCAGTCTATTACCTCACATTACTGTAAGCATTCCCTGAGAGTGCCACATAATTTGTGCAACAAAGAGAAGCTGAGATGTATACAGCTTGGCCCCTTCTCTCAGGAAACTGTGCTCTAGTGCCAGAAGACTAACAAAATGAGTACTGGGCAGATTTGTTTTCAAAGACCTATGGACTGGAGCACAGTGTGTGGTATGTAATACTGTTCTGCTGCAAGAAAACATAAAGTATGGAGCTTTATATTTCAGCCAGAAACCCTGGGACCTGTGGGAGACCACAGTCTAAATCAAGAATCAAAACACTTTCCCAGCACAATTGCAAAGTGAAAGAAGTCCTTGTACTGTGCTAGCATATATGCAGATGCAGGATGACTTCTAAATGCTTAAAAGGTTCTCAGAACAACTTTGTGACTTTTCTAAGTGAAAAAAAAAAATAATATCAGATACATATTTATTGTGCTTTTGTGGAGGTCTGATAGGTCAGAAGAAAAGCTTGTAAGAAAAGTAATTATTTTCTTGCTGTATACTAATAGTATTATGATTGTCACTTAAATGTGATTATATTGTATAAATAAAATGTCAGAAAGTGAGATAAAATATTCTACACAATTTATTATAATACAAATTCTACAAAGACAAGCAATAACAAGGAACACTATGCACTTTGACAGACATGGTATTTTCTATTCCAAGATTAGTGACTGAGTTTAAGTAAACCCTTCTGATTTCTGTTCAAATGTCATAGCACTATTTCATGGTTATAGGAGAAAGAGTGCCAAAGATGCAACCAAACTGTATTATACATCCATCTACATTATTCCTGGCAAACTGTTGATAGTGGGTAGTTTGCAGGAGCTGTCCAGTGCACACCCCATCCTTCAGATGAGATAAGGAAAAAGAGCCAAACCTGTGAGGCAGGGTAATATTTTTTTTCCTTCACATCAATTACTGAGCCTCTGGGAAAGCAGCAGCACAGTCCCCACTATCCTGAGGGGGTGGTCTCTGCTATTGGGCCATAATGACCTCAGTGGCACCAGCAGAATAGACAGCTGCAATCACCACCAAGGACTCCAAAAACATCTTATGACTCATGGGACTACATCATCCCATTGTGAAACTCTGTGCCCCAAAGGAAGTACTGAATGATCCTGCCTGGTTTTTGAGGGGTTCCCTGGGGTTTGGGAACTTGGGCACCACCACCACCACTGGATACCCAGAGGAGGATCTGAACTTCCACAAGACCATCACTTTTGACAAGACTGAGAACATCGCTGCAACCATTGCTTAATTGGACTGTGATCACCACCCTTACTAGCAGGTGTCAGGTTGTACTCTGATTTTGTGGGTTTAAACAAGCTTTTCAGTGCCATTGCATTTATTGAAATCTTTCCATTAAATTGTAACTCTGACTTGAAATCTCTCAAAAGGTATTTGTGTGGGGTTCATTTCTCCCACTGGTTTACTTTCAATCCAACACAAACTAGCACTTCAAATAAGTTCAAATAAGGTTCAAATGTCAAAATATACTTCCTATCAAAACCTACCCATAAAAGTTGTTAAAAACATTGAGACTGAGCTGTGGATACCATTTTTATTGAGCTGGGTGTTGAAAACTTCTGGCCTTGTAACATAATCTTCTGTAGATGAGATGCAGATTGTGTCACTCTCCAGTTTTCTGGATGTTTTGGTCATGCTAGTAACATGAAATAGGCCCTGGACCTATTTTGTGGTGCAGAAAAAAAGCTGAATTTTAGTAATATGAAGGAAAATGTGGAAAGAATTTCACTCAAAGTATGTTCAAAGCAAGTCCGACTTGTGTTTCACTGGTACCTTCGTGAAAGGCTCTGGGTCATTCCTGCTATGTGTGCTCCTTCCAGCAGCTTCAGCAGCATAGGAAATGCTGGTGTGCACTGCCCCATTACCTTGCATTCAGGAGAGTGGGTCCCTTACTAGGGGGACCAGTGTCTCTGCACTAGTGTCCATCATGCTTGAGATGCTGAACTTCCGTAAGCGCAGTGGGGAAAACATTCAGAGCTGCCAGACAACCTCCTCTTTTGTCATACTGCTAAAGAGAGGAAATTTGTTTCTTTGTACAGAGAACTCATTCATTTGCTTCTTAATGGAAACATGAAACTTATGGTACTAACCTTATATTTTTTGTAAAGGGTAGATTGAACACAAGTGCAGATTACCTGTCACCTTCGTAATTGTTAGATCCTATAGCAACTGCTTTTTATGTCCAGAGTTTTCTCAGAGTCTGGCACAGGACCTCAACAATGTCCCAAACTGGGTACTGATATATATATAGTGTTACAATTGTGTGACTGGACATAAAAGCTATCTAAGAACTGTAATCTTTTCTCAGCCCACAATAGTACAGTATTTATGCATCCTTTCTGATGCCTGTCATGATTCATGATTGTTAACAAATATAGGCTTTACAACACTGCATACAAACAGATAGTTACTTTATGCTTTTTTTTATCTGAGAGCCAATTAATTAATTAAATTTCTGTGGCCATGATCTCTTCCAGTCATTAAGAGATAGCTATGAAGATGTTTTGCATTAAAAAAAGAAAAATACATAGATTTTCCAGAACTCCTGGGTTATCCTATTAGATAATTTTCATTATAAACAAACAGTAATTCTTACCTGGAATTCACTGTAAGTTCTACATGTGAAACAATTATTAAATAGATTAAAATTTAGTGGCTTTATCGTTAAGAAGTACTTCAGAAATAATGTTGATAAGGTTCTAATGCTAACTCTGCTTTGGAGATAGGCTTCAAATGACTAAATTAAACTTCTGATCAATAAACAAAAAAATTCACGTTTCTGTTAAACTACTATACATTCGGAAATGTTACATGCTAATACTCTGAATTATTTTTGCAGGAAAAATGTAAAATAATTCCTCAAAGGAAATTTGAATTTATGTCATGATTTATTCTGCTAAAGATTAGATTCATTCGAGGCAGCTTTTAGCAGTTCAATAGCTTTTTGAAGACAATGCTGCAATCTAAAGGATGTAGTAACAGGTAGCCTTGTGATTGAAAGAGACAGACTATTGCCTTAAAAAACAAACCCTCCAATACTTATTTTATTTCTTTTGAAGCCAGACATTTTCTGGAGTGCCTGTCACATGATAATGTGTTTTCAAGATCGGTTGACTTTACAAAGATGGTGGCAAGTCATGGAGCTATTCTCTTGAGAAAACACTTATGATACTAAATAAGGTATCCAATTATATCATAGATCAGATGTGATTCTGACTTTGCTGCTAAATATTAATTCTCTCATCAGTGCTTCATTTATTTTTTCTACTGTCGCTTTTTCACAATTAATCTCCATTCTTTCACAATTGTATTCTCTTACTCTGTTTTTTCACACTTACGCTGTTTCGGTTGTGTTGTGTCATACATGTTTCCCAGTTGAATGTCTTCATTCAGTTGACTTTCCTAATCATATAAGAAAGCCTAAAATTATGGCCTTTGATTTAAATTAATTTTTATTTATGATGTTTAATTTACTGAGATAAAGTCTACAGGATGACCAAAGAAGCATTGGTATTGCAAAAAGTAAACCAACTGAAAAATCAAAATATTGCTCCTAATTTTGGATTCTAATCTTCCTAAATTTATTTTGAGATTATTTCTGATGACCTTACATATTCCATCATCTTATCCTTATTTTGTGTATGTAGAAATTATTTGGTTTGTTCTGATAGTAATGCAGTTTTGGCAATAACTTTCAATAACACTTGCAGTTTATCCTTTTTGTGAAGGAGAATAAGAGAGCTTTAATAAGAAGTGAGGTTATCCAAAGGCTAGCATCATTAAACTAAATAGACACTGTTTTCTATTTTAATGTATTAATTTTAGTCTGTTTCATAGGATACAGATATGCAGCTCCCCTGGGCTCACCATGTAAAACTCCATTTTTCCTGTCTGTCAAACCTTGTGAGACAGTATAAGTATTTCTTGTTATGTGAGTGAAGATACGCAAATTTTGCAGATTCTGAAGAGTGCTTCCTCTCTCCCCCAATAAATGGTAATGATGGAGAAAATAAATAATGGTGTCAATGGAAAAAGACAACTGTACAGTAATGCATGTTATTTTTCAAATAGGAATGCAGTCTTTCAAAATAAAAAATGGGTGGTCTCTGAAATCCATCCCAGATGAAACTGTGCATAGCCATAGCTGAAGTATGTCAATCAATTCCTTGCTGGCTTTTTGAAAATGAAATAAAATAACAAGTACACGGAATGTAGATCAAATTGCTGGAGTCATGAAGGTAAATCAATTATTCACCACTTATTACAAAATAGAATAGCTCAACAATTCATAAATAAAAGGTAAGATAAATAACTATACCATGATTTCACACATGGATTTCTTTCTGTTTTTATTACATTTTGCTTTTAGCAGACACTTTTAAAAGAAAGAGGATATTTTTATGTGAAAAATTTGCCAGGGAGTGAATTTCCATTCCCTTTTTGGTTGTTTTGTGTGCTTGAGATTTCATTCTTCCACAAAATACCTCTGGAATAATGGAAATTTTTCACATTGAATCACACAAATGTTTTCAAAGCCACTTCTATATGAAATGTCATTCTCTGTAGTTCTGATGAGACACTTAAGAGGAATTGTGGCCACATTTTAAATCACTGTCTGGAAGGAAGATAACAGTAAAAATGAAGAAATTATCGTTATCTAGACCAACTGGATGTAGAAATACTATTATGCATTTTTAATTTGCTGCAGGACTGAAAAAATAAAAATCATTCTTTCTTAAGTAAAGGAAGTAGTGGTCCTGGCAATCGAAGGGAAAATTAATGTATGACTTATTTGTAAACAGAGCGAGATGATTTCACGGAGCCTTGTCTGCTGACAATTCATCTGCCAGAGCATGAGCCACTGTTAAATTCCTCAGATTGGGGAAAAATAGGGACGTACTATGATTTCAATTGGGCAAGAGTAAATTGAGCCCAGCTTTCATTTCTAGGGATTTTGCTTTCTGAATATGAGCCATTGAAAAACTGGTTGTTTCTTCTTGTTTCTCAGATGAGAATTTTTGTTGTGGATCACATAGTAGAGGAATGCTGCAACTCTTAACACAAAATCATCATTCCATGTTGGTGATTCCTTTTCCTGAGGGATAAAGGCATCGGAATGCAAGGAAAGAGTTCTAAATCCTTGATTTCTAGAAGGATTGGAAAGGAGTTCTTTGTGGTAGGCAAGCTCAAGTGAAAAGGGCCTGCTTAGAGTCAGACAGCAAGCAGGAGGGCCATAGTGCTTCTGCTAAACATCAGAGCAAATATTGATGTGTAGAGTCTCTTGGGAAGCAGGCGTGATCCTAGGGCTACTGTAGATATGCTGACAACCTCTCCAGGTCCTGGACCCGCAAAAATGAGTCTGAAACCCATTTTCCTGGCAGTCTCCTCCCTTGGCTGCAAGCTCCATATTGTCTCCTCTACAAGATGTGGTTGCAGAGGAGATCTGAAGTAACAACAGCTTTAACTGACTACACAGATTGAACAGACTTGCACATAAGTGCCTCTCTAGCTGAAGTGCAGTAGGTGGGATACTGTCCATGAGGAAGTACCAAAACAAACAACACATACAAATTCCTAATGTGGGAATCTCCAAATGCAATAGGAATCACTCCCTTAAATAGCCCTTCCTGAAGCCTCAATTTATGTTGCAGTTAATGCTCTAAATAACTTTGAATTAATCTGAAGATGAGACACAAAATTTTTGTAGAATTAAGTTACTCTGGCTTTGCTGAATCACATTAATCTGTCCAGTTCCTCCATTTCACCACTAATTCTTGAATTTAACCAATATTTGTAAAGTATCATGACTCAAAGGTAAAGCAGAATTTTAAAAATAAATTTGGCTATTAAGGACTCTAAACAACAGAAGAATAGGGAAAAATCCCTACATAATAGAGATGAAATATTATCTGAAGTCTTTTTGAATAGACTTGATTATTATCTACAAAAGACAAATGTTTTGAACAGAACTGCAGATACATATTCTTCAGAGATTTCAATGCCTCCTGAAATTACAACCTCTGTCATTATAAGAATATCAAGAAATACTGTGTTGGTTGATGTCAGGATAGATTTTTCAGTGCTGATCTGGAATGTGTAGTAGAACGCAAGTGAACAATAGGCAATAGCATGCAAGTGGACGGCTCTGCAACTCCTAATTGCTCTGCTGCTCCTGGGGCTGAAGAAAACTCAGCAAAACCTGTCAGATAAGTATAGCAGAGTTGTTTGCAACAGCAGTCGAACATAAAAGCAAATAATAAGTTTTAAAAAGAAAAGATGACCTTATTTCTCAAATTTATTTCCCACAATTTATGATCAAGTTTGCAAATATCAAATAATTGAGCTGTAAAGGGAACAGGTGATTGATAAATTCAGAAACTGTATTTGTCTTCATGTTTGCTCTGTTTTCCAGTGAGTAAGTTTCTACAGTTTTTCAGAAGCTGTGATGCCAGGCAGAGCCTCATGTGGAAATAAAGTTTTTTTAAAAAATATACTTGCTAAGAATCTCCTCTTCATATCTGATGCATGCCTCAGTGGATGTCATAATATTTAATCAGTTGCTTGTTGTTCAGATTGTGTAAAATGCACAGTTTAGGAATGTACTCTCTCACCTGTGCTGAACTGTGAAGCCAAGGGCAAAAGGTAAGGGTGAGCTTCCAGGGTGAAGACTAAACTGCTGGATGACAGTAAAAGTGATGTTGGATACAGACGCACAGCACCAGCCTTACATTTTAAACAGATCTTTGTCAGGCACAAGATTATTACACAGTAATAATAAAGCAGCATGCCTTCTGTTTTTTACACACTTCTCTCTTTGAAGAACTGTTTTTAGTAGTCAAGCCTTCTGACAGATTTGACAAATTGTTATTACTATGTGTCCAGCACAAACAGTTCTCAAAATACTAAGAAAGGAAAAAAAAAAAAACAAAACCAAAAACTATTGAAAAATAGAGGTGCTTTCAGATCCAGTCAAGTGAGATTAGTCAGTTTAGTGCGGCTGCATGCCTGCAGTCATTAATTGAGAGCCAAGGGAGATATATTCTACAGAGAGCAGAGCATTTTACAGCATATCTTGGATAAAACATCTCCTGGTCAGTATTAACTCCCAAGCCTTGTTAAAGAGCATAATTGAAAGAAAAATGTCATATAATTTTGTTCCTAAATAATTGATGGCAGCTGAACACTAGACAAAAGGCCTGGTTCTCCCTCCCCTCTTTCAGGTTCTTCAGGCCATGTCTGCAAAAGCCTGCCAGCAGTCAATGGAATTTATGGGGATGTAAAAATACTGTAGCTGATCAGAGAAACAGGCTGCTTACATGCCTTCACAGCTTTTGTTTACTACACTGTTTCTACTCTTTTGTGTTTTCATAGACCATTTTACTTTTGCTGAATACACAGGTATATCCAAGAGAATTTAGAAAAATACCTTAAGATACAAAAGCACCGCTAGCATGTCTGTTCTGCTTAGAGAAGCTTATGACCTAAAGAAATCTGGGATCAAGTTTTCTGTCTGCTAACAACAGAAGGGAAAATCCACAAAATCAGATTACAAGCTAAAAACTAAAAAAAAAAACCACCATTATTTCCTATATGAAAAACAGATGGACTTCAGAAATAGAGATTATAAACAGTTCTTTTTTTTTTTTCTTTTTTTTTTTAACATAGGAATTTTGAAAATAATTAATTTACCTTCTTGGAAATAATTTTCTCTAATGCTAGGAGAACCTACCTAAAATTTTGAGTTTGGGTTCACAAGGAACCTTATACGCAGTATGCAATTCATACAGTTATGAAATTTTGCATAATGCGAGTGACACTTCTTCATCCATTTTTGTCTTTTTCTTTCTGAGAATTGCAGCTGTTACATCTGTGGCAGTTTCCATAGTAACACTCAATTTTGGACTTTACTAAAGGGTGGGAGCGAGTAGCTTGAGAATAATTGACCAGGAAATAGGTTTAAAATGAAAAATTATAAGACACTTAGGGTCTATTAGGGGGAAAAAAACCCAAAAAAACACATAACTGAAAAATCTTGAAACCTTTCCAACCCCTTACAGTGTTTTAACCTAGCCCTCCAAAACTACTCCAAACAGCAGTTCTGGACACATAAAACATTAACACTGTGACCTGAGATTTGGCAGTTTGATGAGACAGTGGTTTCTACAGTGAAAATTATGGCACTGTAACTTTGTACTAAATTTTCACTATAAAGAGTCCTGTAATTTTTGCAATCATTCCACTTTCTCTCAGGAAGTGATCTTGCCTCAGCAACATGTGTGCTGGAGTCACATGTGATTGCATTGAGGTGGTCTGGACAGGCACTAGAGTATGATCTCAGAGCAATAAGATTTAATAATAATCACATGGCAGTTGCACAGGAAAAAAGTTAATAAATTACAAGAATGTTTCCCTCCTTTATCTGCCCCAAAGTCAGTTTTAAGGCCCATCTCTGCTTTAAAGCTGTGCCTATATATATTTAGCTAGAGCTCAAAAGAATAATGGGAGTAGGAACTGGTAAAAACATAAAGAGCCTGGAAGAGAGAGAGTCTACCATGACTGCTGCACAAGACCACCCCATGGAGTGAATACTCTCTAGAAATAACTGTTGCTAATAACTTCAAAGGGAGGGAGAAATAGAAGAGAGAGCAGATATTTGGTGGTTTAGCAGTTAAAACTTTGAACCTTTCACCTCTGTATCCATGATGAAAGCCCAGCTTGAAGTTCTCAGAAAAAGTATTTTCTACTTCAAAATGGAAAGACCTTACCATACATAATTGGAAGTGATTTAGGATAAGGAGTTAAAATAGTAGTTTTATGGGGTCGTGACCTTTTAACCTCCGCATTTTGTCATGGTGCTTTTTTACAGCTGGTGACATTTAGTCTGGGGAATAATTTGTCCTGACATGTTTTTGTTTTGCTTTGTGTCCGGTTTTGTAGCAGGGTTTGATTTTGCAGGACTTGCACATAGATACTTATACGCATTTAAATGCCCTAAATTGGATTATTAGAAGGTTGATTATTTGTCTCATCTTCTGATTTATTATTGTACATGAATTATAATGCAAGTTCATATCTTAAATCAGCATTACAAAGGCATGATTGGAATTCCACAAGAAGAAACCAGACTAAACAGAGAAGGTAGATTGTATGCTCTAAGAAATGCCTGCCTCATGGAGATGGACCCTGTACTTGTTTCAGGCCACCCATAAGTCCTAATTCCACACAATCATTGTAGATATCTGTTGCAAGACTAAAGCAAGTCATGAGACTGAGCTTAAAAATATACCTTTATTTCCTGCTGTCATCCTTTTTGTGATACAGTTATTGCTGATGACTTGACCTTGTCTCAAGTTGTGCAATTCTGTCACAACTAGGTTTCTGTGTAAGCAATGAAGACACTTGGAAACTCTCACACTATGTGTCTGCAAGTGTGAGCATGGTCTGCAGTTCAGTTAACAATGACTTCACTTAAGTCTTCACCAGAACAGATTTTGTGTTATATGTAAAAAATAACAAATGTGTTTATGCATGTATGCATATATCTGTAAATAAAAGAGCATTTAATGATTCGAAAGGCATTTCAGCTTATCCTAATATGACGTTGCTAACCTTTTTCAGAAAATGAAAATAAGAATCGGAAAAGAATCTTAAAAAACGGCTGTGCAGAAGTTTAGCCTTATGGATCATGATAACTGAGGGAAGGCAGAAGGATAAAGAAAACCAACTCAAACTCAGAAAAAAAGTGAAGTACAACAAGATGACTAGTGAAAGAGTTAAGTGCTTTGCTTCATGCAGCTTGGCAAATGGGAGAACACAAATCACTGCAAAGGAAAAAACGCTCTTGGAAATCTCTGGAGACTGGCTTCACATGGCTAATTTACAACCACATGCAGCATCTGTCACTTTTACAAATCAGTGAGAGTGCCTACCCTCTAATAGCACAGGTTCACTGGTAAAGGTTGCTGGTGTCGGCCATACAGATGAGACCTTTCAGGATGTCAGAGAAGAATGTTGGTGACGCACATTAACACCCACACGCTCCTTTATGTCACTTCCAATTTACTTTATCTTAAATTGTCAGCTAGCAGAGCTCACTCTTATATTAATAACTGGAGGTTTGCATCCAAGCCAGGAAAAATAAACCCTGCTGATAGCTCCACGAAACATCTGGCTTACTCTAAGGAAAGCCAAAAGTGAAAGATAGCGCTCTTAGTCCTTCTTAGTAGAGTCTGCAATATTCAGAAAGGAAAAAGATGGTATGACTTACAGATGGTCCATATGTAGTATACAGAGAAACACTTGCATTTTGTCATTTTTTGTCAATGTTGTTCAACAGGAAAATGATTCAATTCTTTTACAGTACTGGAGTACAAAAGAAAATGTTAAAGCCACATACTGATATAAAAGGTTCCTAAAAGCTAAAAGCAGTTTCCCTAGCCCTGAGTTTATATTTCTACAAGGTATTATTAGACATTTAATCCTCTTACTCTTTTTCCAGTCTTATTGAAGAGTCTTAATGGTCTTGATTCACCTTTGGAATTCAGGCGTTGTAAGTTGAGATGTGGAACTTGGAAGACAGAAATATTATTTGGGTAAATCAACAATGCCGAACTTGTCTCAGATCAGCTAGCAGGCAGTCACCCAAAGCATATGTCCATCATTCTCTTTGCAAGGATAGGGCAGGATCCCAAGCCAGCTGCTGGGGAGAAGTGCTGATACAGCTAGTCCTCACAAGTGTCCTTTGCCAGGGTTACTCCATGACACTGTAGCTTTCCATTAAAGGAATCACAGTGGGCCTTGTAGCACTCCCCATGGTAATTGCAACTCTCTTCTTTCATATACTTAATAAAGAATAAAACCCTAACTTTTCTTTTTGTCTCCCTTGCCTAAGGAGAGACATTTATCTAAAATTTTTACTGAATCTGCCCATGAGTACCTTGCTTTTGCAGGCAAAACTTTCATATGTTCATTGGAAGGTTAAGAAACAAATATGTTCCTGTTTGGATGATTGTTAAACCTTCTTCTCAAGGAATTTGTAAGACTCATTCCCCATTTGTTATTGTATTAACTGCATCTATATCCCTTTGGTCATATTACTTTCAAGATAAAACATCCTGGCAAAATATTTCTTTTTCCATCAGATCTTTGTCCTGTCTGTAATGTCTACAGGTTCTATCACCTACCTCATTGTCTTCTTTTCCTGCTTATTTATATTTATATGTGTAAAATGCATAGATGTCAGTAACAACTTCGTGGCATCCTCAACAAAAATACCTGTTTATTTCTGTATTTTATTTTCTGATGCTAGTGTATTTCCTAGGTTTATCTGCTCTCCTGTCTTACAACACCTTTGGAACTAATATTTGACAAGGAACAAGACTGAAAGCTTATGTGAAAGTTAAACTATGAGGTATTAGCCAGCTCATGCTTACCTGCATGTTTTAGGTGATTTATTCCAATAAATCTAGTGGCTATACCAGTGATGATTCTCAGCTACCAAAAGTAATATTTTATTTCCAAGTATGTCACATTGATCCCCGTGATCATTACCTCCTTTTTTGTCAGCTTCCTGGATACAAATTTCAGTGGTCTTCAGTTTAACGTTCAAGTGCATAATTTTCAGGACTACCCTTGAAGCACCTTTAAAGATTGATGCTATACTTGTCATCTCTTTTCCTCAAAAAAGTAGTTTAAATATGTTTGATTCATCAGTAGTCACCCTTGGATTGTAAAATAGATACAGCCTCAGTAGCAATAAATTTAGCAAATGGATGCATTTCAGGATGGAAAAAAAGGGTCAATTCTCTATCATCTTTGAAATATTAACGGACAAATGGGAGACCCATCCATGTCCTGGGGTGCATCAGGCCCAGTGTCTTCTGATGGGTGAGGGAGGTGACTGTGCCACTCTGCACTCTGCTCTGCACTGGGGCAGGCACTGATTTCTTCTCCTTGGTGATCAGGACATGACAGAATGGCCTGAAGTTGTGTCATGAGAGGTTTATGTTGGATATTAGGAAAAGGTTCTTCACCCAGAGAGTATCTGGGCGCTGGAACAGACTCCCCAGGGAAGTGGTCACAGCATCACCCTGTCAGAGCCAAAAGGTATTAAGACAATGCTCTCAGGAACATGATGTGACTCCTGGGGATGTACTGTGCAGAGTAAGGAGCTGGACTTAGTGATCCCTTGTGGGTCCCTTCCAACTCACCTTATTCTGTGTGTTTCTGTGATTCTATGTGTTTCCGTGGTTAATTGCATCTTGATAGAGAAAGTTGTGACATTTACTCAGACTCTTAAGTTTTCTGTAAGAACTGTCTTTATTCTTGCACTTCTGCTTAGGTGACAAAGTTTTGCATAGGAAGAAATAACTAACCGAGTTGTCAATCACCTAAACTGCACACATTTTGCTAATCTATGTCATGTTAGACAAGGGAAGAAAGTGAGCAATAAATACATAAAGCAGAGACTCCCCAGAATTAGGATGTTGCAGAAGTGATTTACACATTGCAGTGAAAATGTTGCCACTGGATTTACCTCTATTTGGCTGTTAGGTTGGAGCAGTGACACTTCTTGATGTGATAACAGAACAGAAAAAACCTTGTGGAATTGTTGCTATTGTTAGAAACAAAGCATGAGATAGCTCTCTCCAAGAGAAGCAAAACATTTTCTCTGAGTGTATACAATCGGATGTTAATGAAAAAAACATTACAGCTGTGAAAGACACCTCTGGAATTTTATGTTTTGAAACTGAAGGCAAGAATTCAAGCTGTCATTTCTGCTCTCAAACTCCAACAAAATCTTCATATTTGCTATGGGGCTTGACATACATAGGCTACAGAAGGTTGAGGCTACTCTTGTTTAGAATAGATTTCTGGGATTCCTTGTGACATTAGCATTTCAGATTTAAAATCTGGTCCTTTCCTCAGATTTTCAGCATTGACTGTTATTCTGTGGTATTAACTAAAGTAATTTGAATAATAAGAATTAAGAATTATTATTTTACTAATAATGCTTATGATGACTATGTACACTGCAGAGTGAATGCTGGAAACTTTGGCCATATTTTCACTTAAACTCAGGAATTTTAAA
Source organism: Thryothorus ludovicianus (assembly GCA_013397245.1). Lineage (NCBI taxonomy): Eukaryota > Metazoa > Chordata > Aves > Passeriformes > Certhiidae > Thryothorus > Thryothorus ludovicianus. Next base: position 220,042 of record VZTB01013610.1, on the reverse strand, counting down.
TTTAATAAAAACACATGGGGTACTGGCAGAAATAAAGAGCACATAGGTACAATAGAAAAGAAACAGTTCCCGTTGTTCTGTATAGGTAGAAACTAGTGTTGTTTAATTAGTTGGTGTTGATGTTTTCATTTATCACCAGTGATTTCCAGAAGGACAAAATGGTACAGGATACATAGCTAGATATATCTGCTTAGCAGCTGTAGTGACCTATACTCAGTTTTTACTCAGTTGCTCTTCATGCAGTACTATCCATCATTCAGGCCAAGCTGACAGTCTTAATCATGCCTTACTGATTTTGGTTCAAGTCTCTGAAAAACGTGCTTCTTACTTGTGGCTAAAATGCAGAAACTGCCCCCAGTTTTTTTTTTCTCTTGCACTTTTATTAATTAAAATATGTCTGGGGTAAAGCACTATTAAAAGTATTTTATCTCACAGGAAATCAACATATCTGGTGAAATCATATTGAACTACCTTCTCACAGAGGAAACAAACACTGAATGTAGCATAAAACCATTTGATGAAGTTCAGAGATAAGTGTGTAAGATCCATATTAGCTATTTCCCTGTCTCTTATCCAGAAGATGCTGTGCACAGGAGTGATCCTGAAATACCATATTGAAACTCATAAATTTCCTGAATTGTCCATAAGTGCAAAACTCTGAAACCACAGCAACATCTGCTGAAGCATGTAGAAATTTTGTTTAAAACCCATGGATTTGCATGGCAAACACTCCTTGTTTTTTTTATTCAATTGACACTTCAAGGACTGACAATATTTCAAATGCCTCATATAGGACAAGTTGCTTTCTTGTGCTGGATAATCATCTTAGACCGATATAGGCTGTCCTTCAGGTTATACTGTCCATAAAAATAAAAAATTAAAAAGAAAAATTTTTAAATTGTCTATTCAGATGCAGATTGCTTTGGATCAACAATGACAGTGTTAAAATTATAAGATTTCTGTTTTATATATCAAATAAGCACATATTTTTAAATTTATGTCCCAAGAAGAACAGGCATTTTCTGTATTTCTCAGATCTCTTGTCCAGAGAGAATTTTACTTTATTGTTTTAGATCCAGGTTCTTGCTATTCTTTTTTTTTTTCTCTTAATTCAAAGTTTTTCAAGGTGGGTTTTTTTTTGGTTTGGTTTTGGTTTTGTTTTGTTGTTTCTTTTTTTTTAAATTTCTTCTTCCTTCCTTTTATAGTCCTTATGTTCTCTAGAGAATATAGGTGGTTAAATAATACCAATTTTATCTGTGCATCATTCCTGTTACTCATGATGCTGCAGAAGAAAATGGAAGGAATAATAGACATTGGTCAAGGAGCTAAAGGCTGAACTTGATCCATAAGTAAACAATACTTGCATATGACTGAGGGAAGAGCAAGCAGCTGTTACTAATCTTCTTTTTAAGACTCATATCCGTTTGAGAGCTTACTTTAATGTTGGGAGTTTTCCTGCTATAATTTTAAGCAAAATTTTATATTATGCTCTAGATATATATATCTATAAAAGTGTTATACATATATAAAACTTTTTCATTTGTTGACATAGAATTCTGTGTCAGGAAAGAGAGAATACACTGAAATTCAAGGAAATATTTGAATTAATAATGCAAAGATTGAACACCCTTTGTCTCCACTCCTAGGAGGCTAGATTGGAAACTTCTCAGAAGGAATCCAATAGTTCAGGGTGATGTGGAGAAGAAGATGTACAGATTGGCAAGGACTGGCAGAAAAGATGCTGCCCAGAAACCATATTCTCTTCAAGCATTATTAGGACACTGGCAAGGTTCCTGAAATAGCATATCAGAGCAAAATAATCTCAGAGCCAAAAATTAAACCTGAGAAATACACTCAGCTGCTTCTTGTTTGTCCTCAAGATGGTCTTCTTGGATAAATCTCCTTGCATGTGAAATTACTTCTCAGCACAATTGTTGTCATTCCAAACTTTCATTCTCTAATTTTGCATGCAAATCAGAAATCAAAAGCCTAGTGCGAGTTCTGAAAGCTCCCTATGACTAAAAGTATGCTCAACACCTACCTTGGAGATGGGGATCCAGCGAGGTACTTTCATTATAGTGTTTATTCAAGAGATTTCAGTCTAAATGCTGCAATAACCTAGTACCTAACCAAGCCCTAACAAATTAAATGACATTCAACACAATGTAGAAAAAATGTGTCCATCTAGATTAAATATATATTAAATTTAGTATTTTTCAAAACTAATCAGCTGGCAAATGAAAATATAAACATCATTTAAGTACTGATGTTCTTGAAATAGTTTTTCATGATGTAACCTCCCCCCTTAATCAAGTAAACATAGTCATTCACTTCCCCATGATAAGCTCTAACCTGCTATTGAAAATACTCAGCTTTCTAGTAGAGTTCTGCAGGCAGGGAGCATTACAATTTAGGTAATGCTCCCTATTTTCACCCTTCATTTATGTCCTAAATTCTCCAGAAATGTCTCAGTCTGCAATACTTTTACCTGTCTTATATCCACTCTTCTCCTTATTTGCTCTCTATTTGGATCACACATCCTTCAAAGCCTGTGAGTGTGTGTAGCAGTAAGAGAAAGATTAGATTATATAAGTGGTTTTGCTCAGTCTGTTTGTAAAGAAACTTAAGGCAATCTTCTGCCCCCTAATATTTATGGTTCAGACCAGTTGTCCATTTGTTGACAGATTTTGTTCAAGGTGACTTATTCTGAGTGAATAAGTATTTTTGCCTATATAAACTTGGGCAATGCTTTTAATCTTGGCCATAAAAGCCTGTACCACTCACTGACATAATATACCTATGATGCATACAGCCACAAACAGAACATCTTTTGCATACTTACTTCAGTCACGTGCTATGATATGCTATATTGAGAAAAAAAATAATATTACATGGAAATTGTGCAACAATTTGGGGGTTTAAAAAATAGTACAGTATTTTTCAAAATTTTTGATCTTATTTATAATTTTTCCTAGAGTATTTTTTGAGGCATGGGCCTCCACTCTATATCAGTAGGNTTCCTAACATTCCTACTTTTCTTTTTTACTTGAAAAAATGTTTACATAGGTACATTTCTTACAATGTCCATTTCAGGTGATACTTGGAACACAACAGTATTACTAATATATTGATAATATTACTAAAGAAGGTAAGTATTCTTCATTTCCTGAAACTGGAAATAAAGCTACTAGCTGGCAGAAGTGATTGTGTTATTACAGTACTTACAGAGAAGCACCCTTTGTATAAAATCATACTGAATATTTTAGTAATACTGCACAAAACCTGACTCCTTTGGTCTTTTTCCTAACACAAATTCTGTCACTTCTACAATCCAAATGCACAACAAAGGAGTTCATACATACCAAAGCAATAGTCTTTTTGATTCTGCAATGTAGAAAACATGAAAAAGAATTCTGGCCTCTGGGATTATTTTTCTTCTTTCTACAGAGGAAAAGGAGAGAAAAGAAACTACTCACTATTGATCAGAACTTAACTATGAAAGCAAAAGAATGAGGAGAAAACAAATAATTACAATGACTCAAAAATGAAAGGACTTACAGGAATCCTATGTCTGTGCGCTGAGATAATATGCCTTTGAAGATCCAGTGAGTATTTTTCTGATAATCATTAATACATAAGTAGCTTTAGCTGTAATACAATATATCTGATACCATTGTTAATACTTAATAATTACTTATTGAGTTAATCATAACACATTAGGACATAAATAACCTATGAAATTTACTACCATTTTAAGACAAAGCTTTTATAGGACAAAAGATGCAAAAGCGTAAACGTTGAATTTACTATAATGGCAAAGACACAGAACCTACGCTAAAAAGCTCCTGCATTTGGAGTATGAATACATAATAAGATCATAAAAGTGTAGAATATAGGCTTGAGAACAAGGCTGTAGAATGTTGTGGTTAGCAAAAGAAATAACAGCAGAAAACAGGATAATTGATTACGGAAATCAGAAGAAAGAAGAGAAATCAAGATTAAATGCTAAGAAGGACTCTATTTCTGGAAGACATGGTTGGAAATTATTGTCCATCCCATTTCGTCTAGAAGAAGCTTAGAAATTGCTGATAAGTGTAAATATGATGTTGATTTAAACAATGCTTTTGATCAAAATGATTCGGAGAATTGATAGTGGGAGTCAGAAAGAAGGCAGACTCAGGTTCTTTTATTTGCTCAAAGGATGAAGTGATCCTAATCAAGTAATCTCCCATGATTTGTGTCGAGTAATAATGACATTTTCTTCCCCTATCACTGAAGTGTGTTTTACAGTTTCAGCAGCACTCTGTGTTTAAATCTTATTGCTACCTACCAGAATAAACAAGAAGTTTAACACGATTATTTGGGGTGTTCCACTCAATTAAAGCTGAATTTGTTACTACATCTATCAATAGGTTCAGCATTTTCTCAGACCATAAGGTAGAGGGTGAGCATCTGTTACTCTTTCTAATTCTAAAACTTAGAATGTTACTTAATGAAAATTATGCTTTGTTGGGGAGAACTTCTCTCAAAGTAGTTTAAAAGGCGTATTTCTAAATATACTGATCTTGAGAGTTTTAACTTTTGGAAGTTTCAGGGTGGTTAGAATAACACAACCAATAGTCTCATACAAATGTTTCATAAGAAGGAGGAATAAAATTTATATGTAGGGAGGAGTTCCTCTGAAGCAAAGAATAAAAACTTCTGAGCACTTCAGGCATAGACTGCCTCTGCCGTTCTTAGTTTATAAAGGTGACAGGGTGACCACCTATGTGTTTCAAACTGAATGCTTAAAAATAGCTGTTGAAAACAGGATTCTTAAGTCCGACTGAGGAAAATGCTGAAGCCTTTTTCAGAATAGAAGGATGATATCAAGTCAGGCTGCCTTATGCTTAGTACCAGCCTTCAAAATATCTTGTCCTCACTGTCTGTACTGAGCTGCAATTAAATGAACCCACGGGAAAGCTGAAGTGTTCCTATTTTGAGATGTTTGGAGAGACTGGATAGATATTTCCTCTATTTTAAGTGGGTAATGATGTTATAGTCTATCATCAGATTACCTTTGTAATGTAACTACTTCTGCTAATTAGTAACAACACCCTTTTCTCCTCTGGACAGAGTGGCAAGTGTGTGACCACTTCGGGACACAGACCATCTCAACCCTCTTTCAAGGTTCATGGTTTAATTAGCCAAGCAGCCCAGGGAACAGGAAACCTGTGCAGTGCTACAGCAGGCTGGGTGAGGGTCAGTGGAAGCAGCAGACTCCTGTTCACAGAGCCCTGCAGGATGAGCATGGCTGTGACCCTGCATGCTTCCGTCCCCTCCATTTTGGTGCCACCACCCTGTCACCCCCTCAATGCCCCTCTGAGGGGAGCCTTGAAGGACCAGAAAGTTTATAAAGGAGATAGATAGCTAAAAAAACCCTGGTCTATTTTAAAAATGTGATTTCCTCCTAGTGGAAGCACATTTCTTGAAAGTAGTCCAAAACTCCTTGAAGTCCCAGATTGCACTGATTTTTCTGAATATTTCAAGTGAAATTTTTCACTCAGTGCTCATTAGCTAGTTTATAGCATATCACAATATTTAGAGAGTAATTTATTGCTAATTCAACAATTAAGACTTCCGTAATTCATACAGAGTAAGTTCATCTTACACACAAAGACTCTCTTGATAGTTTTCCTCATTTGTTAATTTTACAATCATATTGGAAATTAGGATTTTTCTCTGTTAATATACAAATGTTCTAATACAGGTACTACTTTTGAAACAAGAGGTTTTGTAAAATATGGAAAGAGGAGAGGATGTATTAAAATTTTTCTAGTGGATTTTAATTGGCTACTGATGGTAGTTTTCTTTCCAGCCTGCAGTCATTAGTTGGCGGGTGATAAAGTCAGCTGCTAATTTTGGTTTTCTTTTCTGGTTCGAACTTCTGGATCTGCGGCTCTTTTTCCATTTTACTCTTACAAACCATGGCACAGAGGGAATGTAATAATGCCCCAAAAAAACCCTTCTTTGTTGAGAAAGCTGCAGTTTAATGTGGACAAATTAAATCCGGTACTGAATACAATTGTGCTCAAAGATTGTTTTAGCTGCTATTAGCAATATTGAACATTTTCTCATGCAAGATGCAAGGAGACATAGACTTTAGCAAGCCTTAATACCTTGTTATGATTCCAAGATATAGGTATTAAGATACTTTATACATATAATTGTTAGGGTAGGTCATATGTAGGAATTAGGATACCTATATGAATATATCATAATCCTTCATAGATTTTGATACTTGATTAGGACTCTAATACTTCTGTGTTGAAAATCGCATTATATTATCAGCATGAAAGATGATATGATCTCATGATGTAATCTCATGCAAACACTTGCATTAGTTGGGTTATTGTAATAGAAATATAATCCTTACACCAGCTATTGCAACAACTTTATTATATGCTGTTTATAGTAGTTTACACTGAATTTTTACTGGGTACTGATCTTTTAAACCTGAATTTTATTCAAAGAGGACTGGAGTTGTGTTTTGCTTTTCTATGATCACCGGTCACAGGGTTTCATTAATTTTCATCATGATTATTTTTGAGTTTTATAGAATCATAAAATCATATAATGGTTTGTGTTGGAAGGGAATTTGAAGATAATGTAGTGCCAACTTCCTGCCATAGACAGGGACACTGTGGGAACCAGGGCTTGTCTCTGACAGCCCTGGAGGCTCAGGGACCTGGGCAGGGATCTCAGAGACTCTGGCACAGAGCCCAAAACACCTGTGGTGTTGATTTTAGCCCATGGGAATGATTGCCAACCTTTAAAGAAGAATTACAAGTCACAAGAATTTAAATAGCGCAATAGTGAGTTTGTTACAGGGTGTCAAAGTAGTTTTTGGGTTTTGGTACAGGGGGGTGTGTGATGCCAAGATGGAGGAACCTCGTGGTTTTTGGGTTTCTTCCTTCTTCTTCTCTCCATCTTCTTGGTGACAGGGACATGAGTGATTGGTTTAGAGTAGAAACTGACTGTCTGGCATAGATGATAGGTACTGAAATTAGTTGTAAATAATGTTATATGTAGTTTTTAGTATAAAAGATAAACCCTGCCTCTCAGAGAGCAGAGGGGGAGAATGCCCTCAACCATCCTGCCAGAAAGACCTCGGCAGGGCAGAGAAAGAATGTTTTAGATGAGAGAGAATAAACAACCTTGAACGCGAAACCTGAAGAGTTTGTGCCTTCTCTTTCTCTCGGGCTGGGAAAAAGAACTTTTACGTCTCCAGAAAAACAGAAAAATAACACAAAATCCGACAGGACACCTTTTAGTAGACCAAATTGTAGAGAACCCCATTCATCTCAGTCTTGAACACTGCCAGGGATAGGGACAGCCACAACTCTGGACAACAGTTTACTGCACTTCACCACCCTCGCTGTAAAAACTTCTTTCTGAATATCCAATCTTAGCCTACTCTCTTTTGCTCTGAAGCCATTCCCCCATGTCCTTTCAATAGATACACTTATACATAGTCTCTATCCATCCTTTCAGGTGCTGGAAGGATGCAATTGTACCATCCTGAAGCTTTCTTTTTTTCATAATAACACAATTTCTTTTTATGTAACAGCACATGAAACAAAAAAAAAAACCTTCTGCCTTTTTACAGAGAGGTTTTTGCTTTTGAAGGGGAGATAGTTGGCACTCTAACCTAACTACAGCAATTTGCAAGTGAAACCAGCAAAATAGGTGTGGTATGAATTGTACTTCGTCAGGTGAATAACATCTACGGTCTTCAATATACCACAGATATTCAGCCATCTGTTCTGTTGAACTTCTGATTCTTTGAAAATTGGCCTTACACACAAAACCCACTCTGACTAGTGTATATGAGTATCTTTAGTGCTACTGTTGGCAGCTCTGCTTAGATATAATGGAAATGTACTGTATTATGTTTCAGAGAACTTTAAGTCAGTGCTGTCTTGAAAAGCAGAAGTTTCATGTCTCTACTACCATGTTCTAGTGGATATAATTGAACCTCGTCAGGTAATTCTATTGTTTGTGATAGATTCTATTTTGCAAAACTACACATGTAAAAAAATCTGAATATCTTTAGGTATTACTTCAGTGTTTGAAATCTTTTTGGGCTGTCACCTCAGAAAAGCAGTAATAGTTTTGGACCAAGACTTTCAAAACTGGCTTTAACAGTCAATTTTTCATCTTGTCAAGTAGGTCCAGTTTTCTGAGGTTTCCTGAACAGTGCTTTTTGAGAACAGCCTTTATATATCTTTGAGATTATATTTCCTTTAAAGCCTTAAATCACAGATTTACCTCTGAAAACCATTCTTTTTAGATATCTTATTCTGATTTTTTCTAAACATCATTCATCAGTCTCAGTCTAAGTCTGATCTGATACTCATCTGACCTGATTACTGATGTTGCTTTGGCTGTCATTTCCAGCTAGTAGAATGACAACACTTTTCTGTTCTTGAAAAGAGAGCCTTTGCTGATATGAATTAAAATCATTCATTTAATGATGTGATTGTGTGGACGTTTTTCCTGGTATTCTTATACTTTTATATTTTAAGAAGTAGGTTTTTACTTAATCTCCTTGAATACTATATCTCCTGCAATATTTCAGAAAAAGTTTGCAGAATTTAACAAGTAGTTAATTTGCTTGACACATGGAATAAATTTACTGCATTAACATCCTGTACTTTATCTCCCATCCTCTAACCCTTGAAGAAGTGCTGTATGGCATGTGCACACCATAGGTCACTTCTTCTGACACCTTGGAAGATACCAGACATATTCATCTACAGTTCTAGTTTCTTTTCAACATAATTGATTTTGTTTCAATCACTGAAAGATTTCTTCTGTAGATCAAGAGCTAATACTTCTCACACATTCATATCTACTGTTTGGATTATGCTTTACATTGCTTCCTTTGATGTTCCCTATGTACAAAACTTGCACAAAGTGTAGACTATTATAATCTTGTTTTTCCCTTTTATTAAGCAATTTCAGTCAGTTGAAGTCTGTGAGGTATTTTAAATATCAACAAGCAACACAGGACTGACCACAGTGGGTGAAAGTGTAGTGATGGATGGGGGCTGGAAACTCATGATTCCCCAAGGCTGCAAACAAAGCCACAGAGCTGCCTGCTAAGAACCTTCTCTTCTTGGAAAGTGCCTTCCCCTGAGCACAAAACAGAATAACCACTCAACTTGAAAATGCCATAAACTGATGCCAGTTAATGGCCAGGGTAACACACTGCATGTGAAAAATTCTGTTTGGACCTACATACAATTATAGCCTATCTTCATTTCTGTTTTTAACTTCAGCAGCATTAGACACTCTCTTAGTAAGTAAATTAGGAGATATGAAATTAAAGCTAAAGCTGCTGCAAATCTAGATAATGATGATAGGAATCTCCCCATCCATCACATTTTACATCTATAGCCACATAACTCTGTGTGTATGGTCACGTGTATAAATGTATGCAAAATGAAATATGTCAATATTATAATTTTACTCAATTATAATTTATTGTAATCAATAATAATTTTTGTTTGATGATTTTTAATACAGATAATAATGTAAATCACCATATTTTTAGGAGATCGTTGCACAGATAGATATTATTGATTAATAAAAATGTTCTAGGTCCTTCTAGAAAATGTAGATATAGGAAATCATATGTATTATTTTTGTCATATTTGAAAAATGCAATGACTAGCCCTTAGTGTTCAGTTATTAAGGTTACAGGGTAATGTCTAGATTTTCATATTGAGAGTTATTTCCATGAAGTTTTTATTGCTATATTTTACCAAAACAGAGTTTTCTCATGAAAATAAGAGTTCTTGGTCATAAACAAATGCTTTAACCAAAATCAATGCTGAAGTAAAAATCTCAAATCTCGATTGAGCACTCTTGCTTTAGCCACATAGTTTTTAAACTGGAGCAACATTACTGGCTTTAGTATTGAAAACTAAATATTGACACCAAATTTAATATGTAAACACAAAATAAACCCTGTGACTCTTCAGTTCCCTCAAGTATACAGCTGCACTGGACCAGTTTAGGGAGTTACAGTTAACCTGCAGGAAGTAATATGCCAAAGAATAAGGAAGATTATGCCTTTGGCAAAGTGCATTCTTTGTATTAATTGCACTTTAAGCAAACAAACGTATGAAAAAAAAAAGTAATGTTTAAAAAAAACTTAAAATCTAAATTAAAAGTAAAATTTGTTTGAAAAAGATGGAAGAGATTTAATCCTTTACATAGTCTGATGGAAAATTAAAGCGAACAATTATTTCATTCTTGCTGTCTGGTGAGAAAGTGATCATTAAGAAAGAGGCTTACTTTAAAATCCTGACAGTTAGCATTTGTCTACTTGCCATGTGTATTAACACTCTCCAGTGGAGGCCATAGTCAAGTGGAAAAAATTGTTAAATGCTTCTTCTGTTTCAATTTGATATTTGCAGTTTGCCTTGTGGAATTCCACTGTTACAGTATGGTCATATTTTTTAAAATTCTGTTGAGATTGGTCTGTGGCTTGAAAATTATTTTTGTCTCAAGTTATGTATTTTATATTTAAATATTCCTACATGGTCAGGTGAAAAAATCTATCAACATCTTATACCTTCTAAAGTAATTCTCTTACAAAAATAACTGTTTTGATTTAATCTTAAGTATATTTTTAAAATTGACTAAATTAACTTATCTTTTGTTTCTTTGTTTTGTAGGAAAAGGTACGTCTCCTTCACTGTAAGTCCACATCCAAACCAACAAAATACACTGTGGTGAAGTCTCACAATACAAATGTAATCCTTTGTGGCACATGCACTACATTGATTTCTTCATTCTACACCTGTCTCTAAATGAGGATGCCTTGGAAACTACCACAGAGGACAAAAGCATTTGATTCTTATTGAGGTTGGAAACATCTTCAAAAATCATGCTCCCTCTCAGGTGACATGGCATCCAGCATCTGAGTTTGGAAGGAAGGACTTGATGATGTCCACATGAGTCCCAGTGCCAGACCTCAAATGGTCTCAGTTTAGTTCCATGCGACCAGTGAGGTCTCCCAAGAGCTGAAAGATACTCAGGTCCAAAACTGCTTTTAGTCAAGAGGATGATGAAGATGTCTGAAGGGACCCCTGGCAAAGCATTCCCAATGCATTTGTGTGTGCCTCTGCTTTGGAGCAGATGATGTTCAGTAACTCTCGCCAGCTGTAAAAAGTTCTTTAATTGTTTGATCTTGGGATTTTGTTTGACTTTGAAAGACTCGAAGCTTTGCTCAATCATGTATTGCACTGCTAACACTGGGTGTTCTAACACAATACATGTGTGGTCCTAGTCCATTTTCCCAAATCTTTGTTACATCCAAGAGTAAGAAACATAAAAACATAGAATATCCTGAGTTGGAAGGGACCCAAAAGGATTCTCCAGGTCCAAGTCCTGGCCCTGTACAAGACATCCACAAGAATCACAGCATGCGCCTGAGAGCATTGTCCAACACCTCTTGAGTTCTGTCAGGCTGGTTCTGTGACCATTTCCCTAGGGAAGGACAGCTGATTTGTAAATACTGGAATTCATTGACGAATTTATCATTGTCATTGTTCTGCATAGGTGGACTGGCATCCTCATTATTTGATAGTCTTAAATCTTTTGATTTTAATACCTTCATCTTCAAGGTCTGAAAGTCCTTTTTTTCTTAAAAGATGTGTTTTCATACTTATGCATTTTCTTGGCATTTCCTTTGCAAATTTTTTTAAGATTTTGAATGGACACTAATAAGTTTTTAATGGGATCCCAAAGATTAAAGCTAAATAATTTCATGGTCTCCAATTTTCTGACTTAAATCTTAAAAAAATTATAATTACCTTTCTTGTTCTTTATTAATCTAAAACCTTTTAACAGGCTAGTGGTGTTCAGTGCCCCTAATTACCAAAAGCTTTTAAATTTCTTTGAAAACTAGGTTAGAAATTTTAAAAAACCTAACCTATATGACTATAAGATGAATACTGAAAACTATTTAATGAAGTAACAACTTCAAATGTTATGAAATAACATCTAAAAGAATGAAGATTACTTTTTGATGCTATCTTGTCAATTCAATATAAAGAAGAACTACACAAATTCTCACACCAGTAATTTACAAATTAACATTTTGTTCAAAGGAGCTTGGATATGTCTTTCTTCTTCTCTGAAAGGATTGTTTTATGGAGCAGGTATGTCTAATTTTTCCAAGAGTTTGGCATGTTCACAATGTAGAATGCATTAATATTAGAAATGGATTGAAACATAACCTCCACTGTTATAGTCTCAAATGAGAACAGTATCTTTCAGTGTGAATCCAATGTCAGACCCATCATTTTCTAATGGAGATAAACTAAAACATTTGGTTTCCACAAACCTTTGTGGAACTTGGGTTCAGAGGTGATTCTTTTTTACTCAACACCATCAGTATTCATATCACATTAATAAAGACTGCCCAGTGCAAAGGGAGTCTAGGTTTTTGATCTTTTGCATGGCTTTTGATTTCCCTTCTGTACTTACAGTAACTTTACTTAAAAAAAAAATATATTAAGGAAATAGAAGCCATGTGTTTGTTGTTGCCAATCTTGTTTAATAGAATAAAGAGGAGTTTGTTGGTTGACAAGTGGCTGAACAAGAGCTGTGAGTGTGCCCAGGTATCCAAGAAGGCCAAGACTGTCCTGGCCTGTATCAGCAGTAGTGTGGCCACCAGAATCAGGCACTTGACTGTCCCTGTTGTAGTAGGCACCACTGAGGCTATGCCCTGATTGATTTGTCCGGTTTTGGACCCCTTCTGACAAAGGAGACCTTGAGGTGTTGAAGAAAGTCCAGAGAAGGGCAGCAGGACTGGGGAAGAATCTGGAGCACAAGTCCTGTGGGCACCAGCTGAGGGAGTTGGGAGTGTTTAGCCTGGAGGAAAGGAAGATGAGGAGGGACATTGTCAACCTCTGTAACACCTGACTGGAGAGTGTGGCCAGGTGGGGCTTGGCCACTTCTTGCACAGAACAAACAACAAAGGAAATGGTCTCAGGTCGCACCAGAGGAGCTTTAGATTATATATTAGAAAAAAAGTTTCTTCATTGAAAGGAAAAACATTGGAACAAAGAACAAAGCCCACTAAGGTGGTAGAATCACAGTCCCTAGAACTGTTAAAAAAACAGGTGGATATGGCATTTGTGAGCATGGTTTACTGGTGAACATGGTTATAGTACTAGGCTGATGGTAGGGCTTGATGATTGTTAGTCTTTTCTGACCTTAGCAATTCTATGATTCTATTAATAAAATAATTTTAAAGCATACCTTTGTGAATATCTTTTCACATATTTACTAAACAGAAGAGCAGTAGGGAAATCACCAATAATGCCTCTTCACTTTAAAAAAGTTGTTTTTTTCTTTGAACATTATTTCAAATTCATCCTCATAGATGGAAGAAAATTTAAATTCTCTATTTGCAAAAAATGTATCATCATAATACTAGTGTATTGTTCATCCTTTTATGTTGATGTTTTGCCTGTATATCTTTTGTTCAAATGTCTTCCCACTTTTGAGCTTAATTTGGTCCAGGAAGAAGTGCTAGCAAAATTACCCTATGTAGAGCTACTTCAGTAAGATCTCTTGCCTAGATGAAATGAGAAAATTTAAAAAAAATCTGAGAGTGAAGGTCTAACTCCTAGACTACTTTGATTAACAATCTTTCAAGTCATCTGAATGTCATGTAACATACAAGTGTAAGAAATACAGTACTTTTAATTTTTAAAATTCATATGAAGATTTTTTTTAATTATAAATGAATTTTCATTCATTTCACCTGAAATTACAGTACCATCTTTGAGTTACTGGGGGCCAGGGGAGAAGTTTAGGCAAACCTGTGTCCATATGAATTTTTCCAGGAATTAATTCTACATACATATATTCTTTTTCTTTTTCTTTTTCTTTTGCTTTTGCTTTTGCTTTTGCTTTTGCTTTTGCTTTTGCTTTTGCTTTTGCTTTTGCTTTTTCTGCTTTTTCTTTTTCTTTTGCTTTTGCTTTTGCTTTTGCTTTAGCTTTAGCTTTTGCTTTTTCTATTTTAGTGTAGAAAATTACTCTGAGGTGTTTTAAAAAATATACTGCCACATAAAATTCAAATTAATAAACTTTAATGGGGAATTGCTTTGATTTCAGAATAGTGGATGTGAAAAGTATAAATATAATTTTAGGAATGTTATTCATCCAGTCAGGAATACAAAATAATCTGTGCAAATAACATATTCAAAAGGTCAAATATGTTGAAATACCTCTGATTTTACATGTCAACTCCACTGCATATTTTCTGAACAATTTACAAGATAATTATTACTACAAATAAATCTCTTGATAAAAAGTTTTTGTAAAGGTTTTAGCTGAACTTAAAAAGCTTATTGGTCAAAAAATATTTGTCAATTTTCAATGAATGCAAGTAATAACACTGTTTGCTATGTTTCACATTAAAATATTAAGATGTATTTTGGTACAGGCCCATAAATCATTCGTAACTCATCTGAAGGGTTGTGTAGGCTTACAAACTTTCAAGATCCTTTTTATGAAAGTGGCCAAATTCCAAATCTACAAGCACACACAAATTTATATTTATTTTGGTTCATAATTGCATCACTCTTTAAGATATCAAATTATCTGTCTTGAATCATGTCCTCAAAGTTGCACCATTTAGAAGCAAGTGAAAAATTCAATGTCTCATCTATAGATTATCTGATTTTTTGAAGTCAAGGGAAACTTTTTGCATAGCAAATAAATTTGTGAAAATTGCCTGTGTCTGTGTTAATATGTGAACATGTTGGCACAGTTTAACTTTTTCACACTTTGAATTTCAACTAAACAACACTCAGAAAAAGTAAAAGCTCAGTAATTATAACTATCCACATTGATTTCAGGAAAACTACAACTGATGTATATAGTATCTTCCGTTTCCCTTGTTTTTAATGACAAATAAAAAAGCTATAAATGCTTAAAATTGTGAATGCAAATAATTTCTGTAAGTACACCCTTTCTACTGAGCTTCAGCATTTAGACTTAATGACATTTTTGTCAGAATTACAAATGACATGCCAGAGTTTCTTTTACTTTTTTTTTTGTTCTTTTTGATTTTTTTGGGAATTTTTTTTGTTGTTTTCCAGAGGGATATTATTCCTGTGAGGAATAAACATCAGAAAAAGAAATAAAATCCACATTAAATGGTTCAATTTAACTTGAACTTTCACAGAATTGCCTTTATTACTCCATCTGGTTTTCTTTGTGAAAATAAGGTCTCTCTGTTAATAAGATCAACACAACTTATCCCATTGTACCAGCTCTAACCTACAAAGTCAAATATTTGCACCCCTCTTTTATCTTTTTCAAATAGATTTTTTATCATGGCAATAAAATCTAGCGTGGAATAGGTGTCATATCTGGACAGGAAGAAAAAAGAGACCCGTCTGTAATTCCACCCTTCAGGGAAGGTTAATGGGATGTGTCCTGAAGGCAGGAACAATGAGAGGTGCCCTCTTCCATCCGCACTTGAGTGCAGTTCTCAATAATGTTACCATACTTACTTCTTATTGAAATGTTTCCTCCAGCAATTTTTATCTGGCTTCATTTATGGATCTCTAAATGCTGGAAAATAACAAGGTTGTAAGTGTTGCAGGAAGATGACATCACAGGCCTAGCTTAAAAATTTTGGCATTATGAGTCAAATATTTTAGGAAACACAGAGTGGTGGTGTGATTTTTTGCAGGTAGTAGGACAAGTTAGGCATTATCATCAAACCATGAATTTTTGAACTTCAGCAGTTTAGCCTTCACAGTGCATGAAAACTGCTTTGTCTAGACAGAGAATGATGATGTAGAGACACATTTCCTCTGTGACACTTCTGCTTCAATGAACGTTTGTTTGCTGCACCTTCTCAATTTGCATCTGCATCCCATGATTTCAGATTTTCTTCCTTACACATAAAGGAGTGTAAACATTTCAGGGATGCATTCTGCCTTTCAGAATGTCAGAAAACCCATTAAAGCAATTTACAGTCATATAAATTGAGATAATGAATCAAAAGGAAAACAGGAGAAACTCCAAAAGAGCACTGATGCTTGGAGAGCATAAGAAGAGCATCAAAGTCATCATGTGCTGCTTGGGATGCAGCTGAGCACCCCAAGAGGGGTCAAGTAGCTTGACCTTGATGACAACAAGTGGGATCCCTGAGTGAAGGAGGACCATGGTGGGTCATCGTTTCTTCAGAGAACTTGTATAGGGAAGAAATTTACAACAGGGCTTTGAAGGGTCACTTGGCTTGAATCAGCTTGCCCAGCCAGTAGGAAATCACACTACTTTTGTAGTTATCTGTGCCATAAATTACACAGCTGCTACTTGAGCACCTTTTACCAAGGAAATCAGCACCTCCCCTTCTTCCCTAACCACCACATTCACTCATGTTTTTGTAGGAATGCATGACTGATAGTGTTTGCTGGAAGAGGCCAAAGTGGTAGAGCTTGCAAACCACAAACTATTGAGGGTACATTTATTGTTTCATAGAAACAATGAATTTTTTCACAGTGCATGTGGGCAGAAACCTGTGGTTTTCTGCTCTTATAAACAACTGTGAAAGCTTGTGCTGTGACAATAATGTCATTTAATCACAAAAGGCCTTATTCTGCACTGTCTCTTTGTTGAAGCCCAGAAAGCCCTTTCTCTGGAGTCTTTTTGAGTTGTCACTGTTGAACCCTGCTGCCATAAAGTGCCTGACAGCTTTACCCCAACCTGTCTGAAGCAGAATTGTGTTTTAATGAACACTTACATTTACCTTCAAATAACTGCCTCCTGCTTGAAAAATCTTTTCCTAATAATAATCTAAATTAATATAGACAAATAAAATACTTTTTTAAGAAAAATGTTTCTATGGTAAATAAAAGGAGAAGTATTGCTAATACTTTGTACATGATGTTTCACAAAATACTGCAATATGGGATAGGTTACCTTAAACTGGTAGATCTTTCATTATGATAAAGAGACAATGCTTTGTTAGAAAACATAGGAAAGATCTATAGTGAACCTAAAAAAAATCCAATATGGCATGAATATTTCCAGAAGCCTGGACATCACATATAAAGGCCTCATTTTTGAAAGTAGGTGTGTTATTTACATTTCATGAAGATTTATTGGCCAATATGGCTCATATTATTTTACCTGCCCTTAGCGAAATGTGCGAACTTTGAAATTGGTCACAACAGTCAAAAGTGTAGTTCATGGGAGCACAAAGGAATTGTATTTCCTCTTTTGAGATTCCTTGTTGAATCATGTAGAAACTATTGATTATATTTCAAAGGTAGGGTTTTTTTTAAATACATGCCAGTGACTTCATCTGTCTAAAGCTATCTGAACTTCAAACAGATTTGAGAAATACACTAGATAAAAGGAATTTATGAGAAATAAATTATATCATAAAAATGGCAGAAGTCTCTACCTGAAAGAAGTGTCTTATAAAGGAAAGAATGGAAAGAATAACCTTTTCTCTCCCTTTTGATAATGGGGAAGTTCAGAAGTAAATATATGCCTCTTAGTAAATAACTTAAATTAGAGGGTTATGATAATAATTTTCAAATTATACATGAGAATCTGTCAATTTTTTTCTCTAATTATTGTGAAAATATATACTTTTTCATATTTGAATGTGTGTTGTCAGTGTTTACTAATTTAGATTTTTCTATGCTGAAATGGTCACATCTTCTGAAAGTTGATGTGCACCTCCTTTACTTTCTCTGATGACATGAATAGAAAGACTGAAGAACCTTGAGGTGGCGTTGGCATCTTGTGCAGTGTTCAGTGTTTGTGATTGGAGAAAAGTCCTGAAGCATAACACATGGAACTAATAGCTTGACAGCATGGAGGACACCCTTGGCAACTCCTGCTCCCTGCTCCAAGTTAGGCAAAACAGGAAGCAGAAGACACTGTCCCAGGTGATAGCCTTCTCACTATTCCCCTGGGAAAGTAAAGAGATACAGATGTCCCTTCTGCAACATCTGATCCTTGTGCCTGATCCTGGCTTCAGAGGGAGGTAGAGATTCCAGAGCCCAGATGTGGGAAACTTGATAAGTAGTGCCAGGAACAGCTCTTCCCATGGACACCAGTGCAAGCATGTGACATGTTCTTCTGGCAGAAAAGTAGATGCTTGCAATTTTCATCACAGACTTGGCCCAAAAATATTTTAAGATCTCAGTAAAGATT
>VZTB01013610.1:166674-200692 GCA_013397245.1 Thryothorus ludovicianus | reverse complement strand
GGCTCAGTCTTTCCCCACAAACCTAAAATCACTAAGCTCTGAGATCCAAAAGTTTTTTGCTGACAGTCATCCTAGCCCTCTGGCCAGTGTAAGAGGTGAGGCCAATCTCTGAAAGATGTAAGTCTTGCTTTGGTCCACCAGGTCTGGAAGTAGTTCTGGGCAGCAAACACTTCAGAGTTTTATCTTTAATTTCCCATCTTGGGTATTTTGTGTTGTTTAATTAAACATTCTTCTGGAAACACTTAAACAGAAGTGAATTTCCAGCCTTCACTCTGATCCCATCAAAGCTTTTGATTTTTATTATCTTTTTTTCAACTGTTCTTATCCTCAAGGTTGTAGTAAACTTTATTTCTGAGGTGAGAGATCTTTTTCTTCATAAATGTGAACCTATCCTTCTGCATTAAATGGGTGTAGGATGTAAGAAGTTGTGACCCTTTATAATAGATTTTTTCCATTTGCTTCTCTGAAACTTCAAGGACGACATTTTGAGGTTTTCCTTCATGTTTTTACCTCAGAGAATGGCATGTTAGGATTATGAAATTATAGAAGTCTGGTTAGATCAAAAAAGATGACAAATAAGATCATTAAATGCAGAAAATCCTCCCATTCAGCATGTGTATCTTTTACATGCGCACAACACCACTGAATTACGGCACAAGATCAATGTCATTTACACTGCTTTCATAAGTTTTTTCTACATTGCTTCTACTTATTCCTTCATAATATAAAATAAAATAATTCTTTATACATTTCTCAATAAATGTACTTCTGACATCTTTCTTACCGAATCAGTCTGACACTTTTCCCTTTCAAGCCTGACATGCCATTAAATTGATGTGTAAAGATTTTAAAAGCCTCAAAACCCAGCTTATTTTACACATTTCTTAATGGTATAATGTAAAACTGGCTTTTAAAAATTGAGACACTCTTATCATATGCTTTAATTCTCTATCTTTAAGGGTTGCAATGTTTCTTCTTTTTATCTGTCATAGTGACTGCTTCATTCATTAGTTGCTATGTCTGTTTGAAATGTATAGCCACTGTAACCATGAAAATCCAACATTCATCCTCCTGCCTGAGGATATATTTATTTTGAAACTAGAACTACACTGCACTTCATCCATACAATATTTACATGAGGAAAATGATGCATACTATGAAATGTGTATCTTCAATAATAATGTTGACTATCACAGCTACAGTTTGATAATTTCTTGGTTTTCTTCTAAAAAAAGTCTTCTGCATTCAAAAAGTTACACCTAATATGCCCTAAAGAAATCCCGAGTTAATTAGTGTAATAAATATATCCATTGATATGAGGTTTTGTAAGGGAAAGGATTAGAAGTTGTGAAAAGAAACCACCAACTACCTTTGTCACACTTTCTTCTCAAGAAATTGTTTGAGAAACAGAAAGCCTTTCAAAGCCTTGAATTTGTGTGCTGTTGGACAGGTTGTTGGAAATTACAGAAGTCATAATTTCCAGCAGATGCAGCCAGGCCAGATCATGTCATTTTAGCACTGGTTTTAGAATGAGTAAGTGTAATTAGGTGGCAGACCTCGAGTGGAGAATCAGGGTTACAAGCGACCCTTTTGGGCTCTGTAGTACTACTCCTGCTGGTGTAAGTGAAATCATCAGAACATGCAGAAAAATGAAACTCTGTCTGTGTACAGAGATGCATCCAGAAACAAGTTACTGACACTGTTTTTTAAATCCTGGCACAATGCGGTAACTATAGCTATTGAGGAGTGTAATTTTGTTTAAGTGATGGCTACCAAACCTCCCCAGGGACGTTTCCTCATGCAAGCACATTACAGCAAACATATCTAGAAGCCACAAAACTTTGATTGTCTAAGTAATTACAGTAGCCTCATTAAACTGGAAACATTTCTTTTATCATCATAACAAGACACACACTAAAACACAAAACAGCATTTTTATAGCATTAGGAAATGTGAGTTGAAATATCGTATATTTTGGTTTAGGATTTTTCATTGTATTTATCAGAGTGATTTTTCACTCTACAATCTTCTATATACATTTACAGATTTATCCTAAGTGAGTAAAAGCACACGATGGTCATGTCCTGTGAAAGAGAATACAATATACAACAATTTCTTTTCATCCACAATCAAATGACAAAATGTATAGTCTCCTGATAATACTCAATATTACTATGATGAAAACTGTTACAGAGTAATATTTTCTTTGACTCCATTTCTTTTTGAGGATGAGGTAGAAATAGTTTGGTTAGTTTCTTTGTTTACTCTTTTGCTTTTTTTTTTTTTTTTTTATATATGTTCATACTTAAGTGGGTGTGTTCATAATTTTCTGAGATAAAACTTATTTAGGGAAATTATTTTGGTGTTTAGCTATCTAGTTCATTGTTTATTTTTTACTTTTTCAAGGTTAAACCCTCTTGTAAAGAGCCAGCCTCTGTGAAATTTCTGTCTATAGCAGTGAGGTTTCTTTTAAAAGATATTTTTATCTAGTGCGACATAAACTAGGGAGGAGCAAGGAGCAAGACCATAAATCATTAGACAGGTGTTGTCGTTTTGTGGAAGAGTTGATTATGCCCTGGTTTACTGTTCTCTGGGTTTTTGTAGAGAGACATGAGCTAAGCAAACAAAACATAGTGTTGAGTCTTCTCCAAAAAACCTTAGTAGGTGCTATCAGCCTTGGAGTAAAGTGTCAGGAGGAACAGATCCCTGCCACTACATACTATTAGACTTAAGACTAAATCATGCTGCAACCAACCTATTCTGCAACACTGCTAAACTGTGTCTGCGCCTTTCATCAGGGCAATTTTTCTTTCAACTTCTCTGATCCAGATAAGCCAACATTAGGACAAGTCTAGTCTCATTTTCATGGAATAAAGCTTTATGATTTTCAGCACAGTATTAGAAGTATAACTAAAAAGGAACAGCCCAAAATGTACATCCTGTTGTGTTTCTCACCTGAGGAAGATTTTAGGTAACCAAAAGAGTGTTTTATTTTCCTAAACTAAATTAGTTTTTCTATTCAGAAAAACAACTATTGTCTGCACACCTCACCTGCCAGTCTTGTTCTAGCTGTCAGTCAAAGATTTTTTAGGCCCTTTCTCGATCCAACCTTCTTTTTCCTGGAACCAACAAACGCTGTGCTTTTGTTTAGTCTTGAAATACATTGTTAGAAGTTAATCTAGGTGCCACTGACTGATCTTCTGAAAGGGACAATGCTAGGATGTAAATTATTCACAATCTCATGATCAAATTCTTCATTTGATTATTTTTCTCATAAGGTGATTTTCATTTTGACATTTTCATAAGTCATGGGAATCATTACATTTTTGATGGTCTTATGATGTATGTAATGTAGTTTTTTTATTAACAAAGACCACAGAGAGCACATTAATAATAAAGCTGTCAAAGCTGGCCTCTTATGTCCCAGTCTTTTTGGACAGGTTTGGATTTGCATTATGGTCATCATAAAAGTAGTGAGAAGAATCTGGAACTGGATTTGATTTCTTAGGGAAAGGCTATCTGCAGACGAGGATCTTGGGTATTCACAGTGATAGGATCATTACAGAGAGCTTGCTATGGCTTGATATCACTAGAATTTTTCCAATCAGCCATCAGCCATGAAGTTTGTGAACATGTGGATCTTCATGAGCAGTTGCTGTAGACACAATTGGGTCTGAAAGAGTAGGAAACAGTCAGCTGACCAGAGAGAAGTAAAAGAGAATTGATTTTTTGTTAGAAGTTCAGTAAGACTTCACTACCTGAAGCCAATTAGCAGTCTAGTACCAGGTGTTCTTATAATAGTTGAGGAATTTACAGATCGGGAGACTGGTATCCACTTGCTTTTTCCTTCCAACATTTCTATTTGTGAAGCTACAGCTGACTTTCTATAGACAGGCACGTTACTAATAATACTTGTTGGAGAGAGGCATAGAAAATAATGTGGTCCTCAGAGATTTGCCTCATCTTTGTATTCCCTAGTCATGGCATCATTAAAAGCACTAAAAAAGTCCCTCTGAATTTGGGGCACTACTTAGATATAGCTCTTCACTGAAGAAGAAATCAGAAAAGAGAAATGGAAAAATAATCCACATCCAGTCTAGAATTTTCCTTCAGGGAAATCTCAAGTAATTGTGTGTTATATGTGTCTCTCCAGCCAATTATAGGCATTCACTCAGCTGCTTGTGTCTGAATTTGTCAGGTTTCTGATGTAATATATAAATCTGTTCCTGCTTGACTCCAAAACCACAGCTGGTTTTGATCAGACTCCTATAAAAAGGAAATTTCTATTAGCAGTGATCCAAACATATTCTGGAGATATATTTTTACGGCTGCTTGACGAATAGCAGTCTTTGTTCGTAGGGGTGCGTGTGACTCTCAAATGCAAGGCAGCCAGAACCATGAGTCATCACCACAAGCACAGTACTTTGTTGCAGAGGTCACATTCTGCCAAAACCAGAGGAATTAGCTAGCCAGATTGAATTAGCGGTTGAAACGCATTAATTTATGCTACATAAATGTTATTGTGGCCCTGTGGGCAAGTACTTAGGTCATATGCTTTATGAACTATTCACATCAAGAGGACTTTCCAGCTGTAAATCAGCTTTGAAGCACAGTTCTGCAAAGCATTCATGGCTCTGCACTGTACTTTCCCCTGTCCACACTGATTCCGTCTCTTGGCACACTGATCCTCCACCATTCTGCACGTGCTTTACAGGATTTCCTGCAAAGAGGAGTGGATCAGCAGACAGAGCAGAGCTGAGGCTGGGTCTGGTTGAGGAGTTGAGCCCTGGCCAGTCCCTGATGATGCTTGTGGGCAGCTGTGGGTTTGTGGCTCCAGGCATCTGGCAGCAGGCAGGGCTGCTGGAGCTGGGGCAGCTGTGTGGTAAATGGAAACCTTGCTATCTCAAGCGCACGTACAACCCAGCCCTTGACAAGGCTGTTTCTCTTCTGGGGGAGGAGGGGAATTAGATACACTTTTGGCCACATTATTTCAGAGAGAGAAAAAGTAGAAGTGTTTTTTCACTTCAAATTATGGTAACTGAGGACACATGCCAAGAAAGAATTATGCATAAAGATAGTGTTTTAACTTGTTTTTATGTGTTTGGATAGGTCTCTGCCAAAAATCTGACAGAGCCTCATTGTTGCAGCTTTTCCATCATGAAGCCACTGACTGCACCCAGCAAACATTTCATAAATAATGAAGTAATTGGGGGCATTTAGTGTTGTCTGATCGTGTCAGCAGTTGCATGTAACAAAGTCTACTTTCCAGCAAGCCAGGTAAATGCTACAGCAGTGTGAGAAAAAAGGCAATGTTGGTCTCCAGAGGGGAATGGTCTTTTTAAACAAACATATTTCATTCAGACACTCAGACCACTAATTCCATCCTCCTTTTTTTTTTTTTTTAGGTTATGCCTGCCTTTGCACGAAAGGTTGTTTGTTTTACTGTTCATTTTTGTTCAGATCAGCAAGCAGATCCACTCCTTTACACCGCTGCTACTGTGATGCTGAATCACACTGCACATACATCTTCCCCCACAGAGTACCTCAACACATCTCCTCTTGTTTTTAAATGTAATACAATCAGCACCTTTATTGGATATCTCCAATGCTACTTCTCTCAAGGACACAACGTCCCCATTTCAGATTCCAGACTGCAACTGCTTGTAGTCAGGCTCCCTGGTTTCTGAGCTTGTTGATTTAGGAATCTTGGACATTAATCATGTGGTGTAAATGACATTTTTCTTTGCGCTGAATATTTCAGCAGGATCACAAAAGGAGTGTTTTTATAACATTAAATATTCATAAAATCATGCTAAAATAGTTAAGAGGATGTGAAATAGATGAAGATTTAAAGGCATAAATATTTAATATTTTAATAGCTTTTCATATGAATGTGTTTTTTTCATAAACCTATTGCTGTTACCATGCATCTGTTATTTGAATAGGCAAACTATTATTCTTTTAAGTGTTTTCTATTATAAATGAAATAATTTACTCTACTTAATAACAATTTTGTTTTACTTAGCTTATGAAAAAGAAAAAATACAGAACTCGGAGAACTGCCAACCCTGCTTATGTGAGTGATCTCCATTTACCCTGCTGCTGAAACACTCCTGTGTTGACTGCTTTTAGTGCAGGATTCCATTTACCATTACAGGAATGCAAAACACCTATTAAAACTCCCAAAGTGTAATTTTTCTGCATAAATACCTTTTTCTAGAAAGTAAATAAATTATCATCTGAAGTGAGATTGATTTTCAGCAATGATGAATCCATATGTTTCCCATTAAATCTGTCTTCCGAAAACTCATGACAAGAAGAAAAACCTTTATTCGTGACTAAAAAATTCTTGTGAGAATTATGTGAGTTTTTCCTTTTTTTTTTAATTTCCTTCCAAATGTACCTCCCTTCTTTGTGTGAGACTAGAACCTCTGCATGTAGTGTGGGGAGGCAATGGTTATGTGTTTCCTAAGAAATTGTTTCATCAATAGAAGCCGTAGACTAGATGCTATGTTTCATTAATTCGGTTAAGGATGTAGGGATATTTATGACAATTATTTGGGAAGCTGTGTAAAAAGATAGCCAGGCAAACCTCTATAATCCACTTATACCTTACAGAAGCCAAAGGGTAGAACAAGCCTATTAAACAGGGTATATGCCTATCTGTTTGGAGGAGCTGTTAAACCACGAATCTCTGCACAGTACCTGAGGCAAGTCTGTAAAGAAAGATGTTTTGTAGCAGATTTCTGTTCTATTAAGGATGGACATAAAGTAGAATAATTTAAAATGTGTCAATAACTCAAGGCAAAAATGCTAAATGCAAGAAGCAACATCTTCTTAACTTGTAGTCAAGCATACCCAGTAGTAGCTAGTAGGTGGAATGCTACTCATGGAATCAGAAATCATATTTTGGATAGATTATGTGGAAGGTTTTAGCAAAAACAACCCACCTTGGTTTGTTATTATGGCATCTCTCTGGAATCTAGATTTCAGCTTTAAAAACAGAAATTATAATTATATTCTGTCACCTTTTCTGAGGACAAATGCTGAAAACTTGGCTTCATTTTCAGCTGGGTGAGTTTATAGCGTGGAGACATTTTCACATTTTATTATTGGGAGAGAATGCACAATTCTACACCTCTTCAGGCATACATCCACACCCATACATCCAGGCTTCTGGATGTGGTCTCTGCAACACACTGCACTGACCAGAGTAGGTGGTGACAGTGGTTTAACATGGAGATCCACAGATACTGATGACTTGCCTGATGCTCCCTCTCACTGAAGTGGTCACACTGCCCTCAGCCCCAAACCATGCATGGCTGAGTAGGCCCCATGTGTGCTACAGTTTGTTTCTGATCACATCTCAATTTGTGAACAAACAGCATTAAGTCAGCCCAAGTTCTCCTTTTTCAGCTCTGTCGCATCCATGGCAGAGGCTTCTACAAATCCGTGCTGTTGAGCAGGACTATGCACTGCTCCTGCTTTGGACTGGCAGGTGTGCACCAGAGAGAACATGCCATGTGGGCCAGGCCTGGGGAGTGCCTTCTAAACAGTAAACACAGACAGGAAAAAAAAACATACATGTATATATATATCTATATATATATCTATATATATAATTCAACATATAGGTTTTACTGATTACCTCCAGGGGATGAAATCAGCTAGCCTGACTTTATGTTCCCCTTTTCAGAATCAATGTTTTCGACCTCCTAGCTGTAACATGTCCCTTGGCACTCTCTTCAGTTATATTTGCTCTGTTGTTCTTCTTGATACTTTTCATGGATATTACTCGAATGAGGAGAGAAAAACAGGCCAAAGTACAGGCTAAAAATGAGTGGGAAAAAAAAGTAGGAGGCCTTAGCTAATAGTTATTACTTGAATTTTCTAGAGACAGGCAGAAGCCTTAATTAAATGCTCTATATTTAGTAATTTTTGGCAGTTATGATTGATTTATTATGTACTACATCTGGTCTTGATTTACTGCATTGCATTTATACTACCATTTTGTTTTTGCACTTATGTGCTGCATATTAGTCATGAGTTCTTGTGGTTTGCAGTTTTTGAGTTACATTGTGCAAAACACACTCTACAACTTGAAACCAGGTGTTTCAATATGAAAGCAAATTACTCCAAGATTTACACAAACCACTGGTTTAACAACCCATAGATTTTGTCAAAATATATTTGTATTTAGAATTTTTTTCTAAAGATGATGATGTCTCTCTGCAATGAATTTTCAGACAAGCATGTTTATACTTTGTAATGTTGCTAGTCTCGTAATTTTGTCTCATATCAATTAATTGTGTTTATGTTTTTTAATATACTTGCCCTCAATCCTGTGCCAATAATTTCAACTCAAAACAAAATCAAAAGTCCTAACAGTCTTAACTGTGTGAACTATTTGCTTTGATCCTGTATTTTAGCCTGATGGAAAAGGATTTAAGATGTGTGTTAATTCACAGGTAAGAAAAACATTCTTAGGATGACCATCAAGTTTAAAGAGAATATGACGTACAGCATGGTTGTGATATAAGTTATCTGAGATGTTAAGTGTCAGGACTTGTGCTTCTGCTCAAGAGATCAATGTACTTGTTTAGCTCAAAATATTAATAAATTATTACAGAGACCACTCAATAGAAAAATCATCTCATACACAGAAGCATTGAAGTGAGTATTCTGAACCGTGATAAATTTCAGTATATTCATTGTGTCAAGCACACTGACAAGGTCACCAAATGCAAAGAAGGTGTTGCAAATGTTTCTAGTGTGCTCATCACATGAAAGTGATGAAAAAGGTCATGATATCTCAGGAAGGAATTAGGTGATGGCTGGTAATTCAGACAAGCACTTTAATACCCTAATTATTGTGCACCATTTTGGAGGTAATAGTTAATGGGGAATTTCTTCTTTTGCAAACATGTTTATGTGTTTGTATTTTCTGGAGGTAGTTGGTGTATTTCAATCACAAATAATATGCTTGACATTACAAACTACCCTTGATTTTCTGAGATTCTCTGAAACTGTCATCTGATATTGTTTGCATAAACTTAATAATGATGACATTAGTATTAAGCTAATTTCAGTGGAATTTCCATTATTTCTTTTGGGATCAGTATCCAATTCCTGTTGATAAAAGAGGGCTTTTTTTCTGCCCATCTTATAGAATTGTTTTTTTTATTTTCTTCTGTTTGTTTTGGAGAGTTATTTCTGTCTTTGGAGTTCAGCATTGTTATTTCTGAATCTTACTTTTATTGCTTTCTCTTTCCTTTTGAACAAGCCCTCCTCTTTGTCTTGACAGCCACAAGAAAGGAAGACGCATCCTGGGCTGCATCAAAAGCAATGACGGGAAAGACTTGGATAGGATATTAGTAAGAATTTATTTCCTGTGAGGGTGATGGTGCACTGGAACAGGATGCCCAAAAACCTGTGGTTGTCCAATTCCTGAAAGTGTTCAAGGGTGGACAGGGCATTGGACAACCTGCTCTAGCAGAAAGTGTACCTCTTCCACTGCAGGGGGTTGGAATGGTATGATCTTTAAGGTCCCTTCTAACTCTAACCATTCTTTGACTCTATTATTCTGCGATCTTTGGTCCTGCACTTTTGCAAGACACAGTCTTCATTGGCAGGACAGGCTTGAGGCCCTCCTACACTCTCCTTCTTGCTCCTGCCACCTGCCCCAAGTGTACACTTCTGCTGCCTCACCAGTTGTTCTGGATAACCATTCCTACGAGTTTGAATGGACAGTGGATACAAAACTTTTAAATGCATATTTTACATGTTGGTTTTCCAAAAGATAATTTCTTCAGGACAGTTGTGCCTGGCATAGCCACTGGTAGTGTGATGTAGCAAGGGTGTGATATTCAGAGCTAGTACTGCTAGCAGAGGCTATTTTGTGAAAGTATTCCTACTTTCTACTAAAATTTTATAAGAAGCAATACATGAATGAGTAATAGCTAAAATATTTCTTAAAAAAATAAAAAATATTACCCTAATAGATTTGGAAATTGTTATCGGGCAAGTTTTGGGTGCACGTAATCAAACAGAAATGTAACTTTTGGCCTGCATTGTTCAGAACTCAGGGACATCAGATAGATATAAAATATGGGTTATTTTTTAGCTATTTGTAGGACCTATTTGGTGGTTAAAAAACAGATGGCAGAGAAATTAAGTCTCTGCTTTGAGAGACTGCAACAAGACAATCAAATGTTTTTGTTTGTAAGAATTTCTGATGAGTTTGGATACTTTGATAGCAAGAAAAGGAAGTGAAAACAATGTTTCAAGTCTCAGGTATCTTAGACATCCTGGATCCCAGCTTGTGCATCTTAAGCTTACATTTTCGTGGTGGGGTGACTGTTTGGCTGCCAGATGTCTAGCAAGTCCTTCTCAGCAAGGCAGAGGAAGTAAACACAATGGAAGAGATTGGGGGTCGAGATAAGGACAGGGAGAGATCACTCACCAATTTCTTCCATGGGCAAAACAGACTTGGCTTGGGGAAATTAACCTAATTTATTGTGAGTTAATAATACAGAGAGACAGTGAGAAACGAAAAAATCTATACCCCCCCTACCCCCACCCACCATTCTTCATAGGCTCAACTTCACTCCTGATTGTTCTAACTACCTCAGCAACACAGGGGAATGGAGAATTGGAGGTTCAGCATTTTTTTCCAATTCCTAAATAGTTTTCTTCCTCTTCCAGAGGAAATTATCCAAGAAGCACTACAGAAGCACACTGAGAGACTCAGTTTTGGCTAGCAGTGGTTCTGTCTTGAAACTGGCTCTATTGGACATGAGGGAAGCTTTTGGTGTCTTGCCACAGAAGACAACTCTGTAGCCCCACCTCCCTCCCCTACCAAAACCTTGCTACATAAGCCCAAGACAGTGAGATAAAGGAGTAAGCATAAATTCTTTGTGTTATTTATTGTGTCACCACTTCAAGTAGAAAGGGTCAGGGCCTGTCCTTAAACACTAACAGAAACAAAGTAAACATAATAAATAAGCAACATAATAAATAGAGAAAAAGCACTGTGGGTGTTGAGGAAGACTGGAGCTTTGAAGTGTTACCTTCATTTTGTGTAGGTTGGAGGATTCAGTTTGTTTTGGTTCTTCTAGTTGGTGTAATCAAGTTGAAACCTACCAGAGAAATTGGAATGAATGGCATCAACTTTGAAAGACTTTGGAGCTATGATGTGTGGGTTTGAATCTGTGAATTCTAGTTTGTGGAAGGCCATTTGGACAAAACAGCACTGAGTATAATAGCTTACTCTTCTAGTTAGAGTATATCTTGATGTTTCATTTATCACAGACATCAATAAATAGGAATCACCTTTCGTATTGTCAATGAAAGTATTTTGAGATCTCTATTTTTTGATGAGTGAATGAGACTAGGAAAATGCAGGATTACAAAGGGAAGCATTGGGAAATGTGCTTAGCTGGAAGGAAATATCAAGAGCTGGGAAGAAAGGAAAGGATTGGGAAGAAATCTGTTGGCCCTGAGGTATTTTACTTTGTTACTTCTTCCAAAAAGAGCAGTAACTCAGGCATTGAATATTAGGTTGGAATCCAATTTGTTGCCGTGGGAATAAAGGACAGTATAACACACTTAGCAAGGTTTTTTTAACTTCTTTCCCTCAAAAGTTCTCTGGTTTTGGAAAGATGCCAATCCAGAAGTGCAGCATCACGACCTAGCTGATGGCTTTTATGAATCATTAGATAAAGATGGGAAAAGAAAATTAAAGTAAATTGCAGCTAAATCTCAGTCATATAGGCTAGAAATTGTTAGCATTTCTTAACTATGTGAAGTTTGTCTAATGTAGGTAATTTACAAAAGACTGCAACTTCTTACAGTCCCCTCTTCTTTCAGAGATTCTAAGTTATCGCTGAATTTGTCTATTGGCAGGAAAATAGTTGTTTGAGAGGTTTGTAAACAGTCTTAACTGAAAATACAATGAATAAATTTAAAGTAAGAAAGCTCTCCCTGCTTATAACTCAATGATTCTTAAACTATTTCATAGTTTCACCTTAAATTGCTGCACTATCTTGATTTTCCATCAAGTATCTCTGCATTTTTGAGATTTAGGAAGATGCACTAAACTCATGTTGATTTCTCTTTTTGGTAAAATGTTGTGCAATTTCTTTGCTGAGAGAGAGCTCCCTACATATTGTCAGTGATGTCTTTTTCTCCTTCCCATGCACAAATGGCAGGAGTTATACTTAGGTATGCCAAAATAAGTAGTAAAAACCATGGGAAATAGGCACCTTTCATTTTTCCTTCATGGCAAGCTTATTCCAATGATATTGACTCAGTTAATTATTGGAGGATCTCCTTTTTATTTCATTTCATATATTATTTTTGGACATATCAAGTTTATTTCAATTAGGGAAAATGGGTTCCTGTGTTTGTCTTTAAACCATTTCAGCATTACATTTAAAATTGGCAAATTACCTCTATATTGATATAGAGTCAAGGGTAGTATGAAGTAGGTCACATGATTTTTATTAATCTGATGAACTGTGATATTTAATTTGCAAAATGTTTTTATAGCCTTTTCAATGTAAATGTTTTCTAGATGTGATCTGATTTTGCATGTAAATAGGGTTATTTGGTAGTGCCATTTAAAAAGTTTTAAAATGGTAAGTGAAAAATGTTTGATATTCCTTTTTCTATCATCAGTTTTCATCCTTTCTATGAGATCACAGATCTAGTACTGAAAAGAGATAAAATACATAAGGGAAGATCTTACACAATAAGCAGGAATTTTAAACACAAATTGCAATGTCTTTCTAGGGCATTTATCTGCGTGGGCCTTCCGAGGTAAGACCACTACCCTCTATTTTCAACATCATTTTTAAGATAAAAAAAGATTTTATAGTTTAATAGTTTTCTAGTTTTACTTTAGAACACCACTAATGTATGCAGAATTCTTTCAGCACTGCATGCTGGAATGATTCTGTGTTAATTACCTTGTTTAAAGGAGAAAGAAAAGCAAACAGTGTTTGCTGAGAATAAGTGAAGATTAAATTACTGGACCAAACTCAGGATTACATTGGTATGTAACAATCAGTTTATTTTCACCTGACATTTTCAAACAATGTAATTTGATACTTTAAACCTGGCCAGTTTTAAACACTAAAGAAAATCAGTCGGTTCAGCAGACTTGGAGCAGTTTTAGAAGGGAAATAAGTGTGTTTATTTTACTATAGTTCATAAAGTAGCTGGATCCATCAGATATGTTCAGATTGTATCTGTACTATACATCTTATCTATATGAATATTTAAGAACAGACAAATCAGCAAATTGATTAGCTTGTTAATCTAATCTAAAGCCCTGTGGAATAGACTTCCCTTTTCCTACACACGATCCGAAGTGAATTTTCACACTTCTGGAGAATTATATTTTCTGTGCAGTCTTGTATTTTGGCAGTTTTTTTTTGTCTCAGATGAGAAGAAGCTTATGTGTATATTATGCATTTTTATGTATGCATAGCATTAAATGAGCAATTATGAATATATCTGCAGATGTCATAGTATACCTGAAAAAAAGCAGAGCTGGACGTAAGTCATGGCCCTGCTGTTTAGATGGTTTATTTTCACTTTCTCTTCTTTCCTCCTTTGTTTTTGTAAAGAAATGAGGCTTAGATCTGTATAATTAGATGGTAGCATTTGTTCCATGCTGCCGCTTTCAGGGGAATGAAGTCACTCTGCACTTCCACTTCCACCTAGATACTCAGGGTCTCTCTGCAGCTCCTTCTGTGGCCATGCTTCGAGCTGCTGGCTCTGCATGACGTGTTCACTTCTGCTCTTTTGTGTGCTTTTTGATATAGAGGGCTTGCCACTCTGCAGGTGTGTTCTCCTAGTGAATGATGGAACACATTACTGTAATGATGCAATTCTTTGTAATGATGATGGAGCAAACTGTCAAAGATCCATTCTTGGGGGGGGGGGGGAAGAAACTATCTTACAAAAAAAAGAAAAGGAAAACACTAAAAAAAAGGTAAAGCTTGACTATAAGCTTCTGCAAAATGCTAGAATTGCCCTCTAATGCCTCTTTGTGCTTCTGCAGCATGGGTGTTACTGTGCTGACACTTTCTTTCTTAGTAATATTAGTCTAGTGCTCCCTAAACTCTGAGCAGAATATTAAATCAGATATGATTAAATTGGGTTCCCTTGATAGAGGAGAAGATTGCTTAAACCTTTCTAATTTGTGACCTATGATTGTACTCAGTTAAATGTGATATTAAGGTCAAGGTCTAACATAAAGTCACGGAGTACACCACAAATTCATTACTACATTTTAATTCATGTAGTGACACATCTAAGAACATGCTTCTTTACCTTTGACCCTCAGTTGTAAAGGAAATCCATCTGTTCTTACTAGGTTATGCAAAACCCAGGAGACTAAATTGCCAGGACTGTTAAGGATAAAGAAGGTCATGATAAGGAGACATCTGTAAAAATACTCTGTCATTAATATTCTCCTTCATAATGAATGTCAGCAAAAAATTTAGGACCACAATCAACAATGTCTCATGACAATTTTCAGAGCAGAGGACACATTGAGGGGTGTTTATAATGTCCATTCCACTTTGGAGTCTTGTTTGGGTACAAATAAATGGACCAAATAAGGCACCTAAGTTTCCTCCCAGTGTACCGTCAAGGCAGTGATTCACCACCAGTTAGATGCTGAGGAGGCAAGACAAAAACTGCCTTTGTTCTGAAAAACAATGTATGTCAGCAAGAAGAAATGAGGACTGAGCAGCAGGAGAAAAACTGAAGGAGAAAAGAAAGTACTAAATTATAGCAACAATTAGAAAGTATTTTATGATGAGAAGTCCATAGTCCAAGATGTCCACTTTTTTCATACACCACATTTATTTGGCTTATTCTCTGTATGAGTATTTTCAAAGGTTAAAAAAAGAGAGTTTATGCTTTCTTTGCACAAGCTATTCAGCCAGTACAAATGTTATGTATTTGGTCGTATCTTGTTCTTTAACACTGTCAACCGCCTGTCAATCTTCATATGCGCAAAACAGAAAACACACCAGCCACCCCACTGTGCTGAATGTGACAGCATTGTAATGTCAGAGGACCAAGAGACAGGTGATGGTTTATGATAGAAATAAATCTTTTATGAGAGCAAATTTGGGAGAATTGCATGCTTTTGTACGAAATATATCGCCATGCAGCTATCATTGACAATCTCCTCAAATGCATTAGTTTCTTAAGGCAAGGTTTTTATTTTGTCTAATCATGTATTGAGTCACTGGGGGGAAAAGGAGAAAGAATATTCTCATTGTATCTATATAATATGTAATATATATGTGTATATAGATATGTCCTTTCATAAATATTTGAAAATAATTAAACTCATTTAATAATCCTCAAATTGATTCACACATTTATGCAACAATTCTGATCACTACACAACATGCAAGTGTGCTTCTGTGTATTGCACTGTGAAACAGAACAAAGTGCTTTCTGGAAAACGACTTTAATTTGAATGGGAGGACTTGGAGTTAAACTGCATTTCTTAGTATGCTGTGGGATGTTGCATTTTTGGGCTTCTTTTAATTTGTTGCCTGTAACTAGGTCACAGAATCATTTCAAGTGTTTTTTTCTGAATATATATAAAAAAGTCCTATCCTCCCAGAATGCCACACATCCCACAGTTAGGTAAAATCATTTGAGAATTTTATTTGTCATTTCCAATTTCATTTGATTTTTGTTTTCAAAGTTTATTCCACAATAAAAATAATTGTTAAGAATCATGTAAAACTCACAAACCTCTGATATTTTTTGTTGTAAAAGACTGGATGTCTTGGAAATTTCTGTTCCAGAAAGCCAGAATGTCATAACAAACCTAGCAAAAAGAGTTGCAATTCTCATCTCCCCTCAGCTGTTTACCTAGATATTGTACAGCACTTTTGTCATTCATTTGCTAGCCTGATTGCACATGCAAATATGACTACAAACACCACTCCATTTTTTTCTTTTTAAAATAGGAATCATTTAAGTTAAAATTAGTGCTCAAGGCAGTCAGTTCAACAAATATACAGCCTTGATAAGAGAAAAAATATTATTTTTCATCTCCTCCAAAGTTTTATGCTACCCTTTCCCTTTCCTCTTATACTGATGATATTTTTCCTCTTTCATATTGCAGTTGGTTATTTGACCAACTGCTCTGTGCTACAACTGTTTGTGCCTTTACTGTGGGTTCATGGCAAGGGTCAGCACACAGTCATACAAGCCAAAGGGGAGACCATGGGTGACAAAGTTTTTGTTAGCTACGTAATCATATGGCAGGTAAATTGTTTAGCTTGATAGATGCTACTTGGTACAGCAGTGGGTTTTATGCTGAGGAAAACAACAACAACAAAACCCTACAAAAAAAACAAACAAACAAAAATCCCCAAAACATCCTACCTCTTGCATGAAGATCCATGCCAAAATCCTGCAGAAATGCCTCGCAATTCTGTCCAGCTGTATAAAGACAGTGCTTAGGGTGTTTCAGTGAACCAAAAGACATTTGCCTTGCATGTGACATCTGTTTCAGTCTCATGGTACTAAGTTGGAGTGCAGGTAAAAGAAGAATACACTGACAGACAGACACTTGTGAAGAATCCCATTCTAGCTTGGTCACAGTTGAATTTAGTGCCCAGATAATTTCATCTACCAGTCCTGGAAAGTGAAACATATTATTTCATGCACTCTTGCCAAATAATTCTCACTACTAAAACAATAGGCTTCAGCTTGGGGGTGTTTCTTTTGTAAAGTGTCCAAGTTGTGCTCCTGTATATCATGTCAAATTTTGTCTTTTTGCACAAACACATGTTTTCAGAGATCTCTTTCTTCCTCAATTTTCAATAAAAGGTATGATTATTAATTGGAAAAGTCAGAGGAAGGAGCAGGAAGAAGGGGATTTCTCAACCCAAACAAATTCCCTCATTCAGATTTTTTTACCACTCTGTTTATTTGCATGTGGTTTTTCATGCTTTTTTTAAACCCTCTGAGTCCCATCTGGCATGCAGCACAAAGTGTCTCTTCCCAAAACTCCCGCTCTAGGAATGCTTTGTGATGCCAAAGCACAGGATGTGTTAATGTGAAGGCCAGAGCTAGCCTGCTCTGCTGTCAGTTCATCCCCTGCCAAGCCTCGCTCTCCACAGCACAGACAGAGGCAGTGGACAGAAGTCATCAGACATAGCTCAGATCAGTAGTCAAAGCTTTAAGACATATCCAAATTATCCAAATGCTCATCCAAGTGACCAGACATCTGAACAGATTCACAGTAGTGCTCATGAACCTGCTCCAACAACTCACTGTAGGATTTGTAGGCTTCCCTTTCCATAATTTCTCTTCCTTCTTCCCTTTTGCTAGAGCTACTGCCTACTTCTTTTGCTCACCTGTGCAGCATGGGGTCTCCTCTGTCCCCATGAGGGAGAGGTGACCCTCCTTATGAGGCTCAGCTGTGTTGTGGCAGAAGCAGGGAGCTGGGTTACCCTTTCTGTTGGCATTGGAGCTGCATCCCCCATTTCTGCACGCTGTGTGAGCTTGAACAACTAATATATTCGTCTGGCATCAAACAGGGCTGTAGCCTGCTGGTGTATTTATACAAGCCTGAGAATTTGCTATGAGATCACATAAAGGGAATGGCTAAAGAACAGATCCCCTTTTTCTAGGTTAATGGCTTAGCATATTTTATTTTTTTTTCTTCATGCATAAGCCTTGTCTAGCCTGTTGGAAGGCAGAAGGTCTATCACTTGTAGGGTTTTAAATAGAATAATCTGAGCCATATTAATGATGGTAAGATAAAGTCTGGCTATCACTATATCTAAGTCGGAGCAGTAATTTCTTTTCTTTCATTGAATCTGAAGCCTTTATAATGCCCACCCTTCATTTGAGTTGCTTCAGATTGAGCAACAGAGAAGATAAATTAGGGAAACAGAGTTAAATTGCTGATAACTCACAGACTTATTGTGAAAATAATCTATATTTCTATAAGTATTTTAATAATTAGGGAAAACTGCTATGAATCTCACCACAGTTAAGAACAGTTTTTAAATATCTGTGTGCTTGTAATTAATTTTATGAGCACCTATGTCTATTTATATGTTTATGAAGATATCAATTTCATAAAAAAATTATGTATGCCGTTTGCTCCTCTATTTTATTCATTTTCCTTTTTAGATATTAAACTAAAAAAGAGACTAGGAACCAGAATCTAAAATCCTAAGTGTAACTAGCTAATTGCAATTTCACAAGGAAAATCAGAGCAAAAACTATTTCACTGAAAATAGTAGGTCTTAATTTTTTATTTTATAATAAGGAAACAAAATTGTGCAGAAATCCTTCAGCTGTACATTCAGAGGGTCTGCACATTTAGAAACTATGATAATAGGGCAGAAGTAAATCTGTAGCAAACATGTTATTCAAAGGCTAGGAAATTGAATATTCTGGAGAATAATATGTATAGTAAAATTTCAAAAAGATTCTTAGAGACTAAAAAACAACTTAAAAACTTAAGTCTTAGATATAGGTGTGAATAAAATTCTGTAAGAACTCTTGTAGAAAGTAATATTTAAATTTTTGTAACACTTTATTTATTTTCATGTTTTCACTCAAGATTGTACCTTTGAAAAGTCAAATTTGCTTGGGAAGATGGTGTTGGAAATTTCTTTTTGATCTTTCCTTTGCACTTAAGTTCTTCCCTACTCCATGGTCTCTCACTTAGATTGCCCTACTAGTTTGTTGCCCCCGCTGAAAGGCTATATCCCATCTCCAGATGTTTTCAGACAACAAGGAACACTGGAGAACAAGTAAAATCTCCTCAAAGACCTATCCTTTGTGTCCTCTGGTCATACAAATTAGGTCATGTAATGTTCCTATAAATGAATCAATTCTAATCATCTTAGAACATTCTCCTTTAAATCTATAGAACATATTAGTGTGAAAGTTATTATGAGTTTAGGGCAGCTGAGATTTACTTACTAGAAAATCTGCCAAAGAATACTCTCACTTTTTCTTTCCTAAAAATAAGCAACATGGGTAGAAATCAAGATAGCCTACAGAATAAATGGAAAACCACACCAGTTCATTTAACTGTGTTTTATATGTGAAGAATAAATTTTTTAGGAGGAAGATATGCAATGTGTGTAAGTAGATGCATTGAGAAGTGAATAAATATTACGTTAGTTAGATATACATGTGAAAACAAAATGGAGAAGAATATCAAAAGAAGGAAAACAATTAAATTATTAATTTGTCTATATGGGTTTTCTATACCTCTTTTTAAAATTATTTTATATTATTAACAAAGCCTATTGAAAATTAAATATTTCAGAGTAGAATATTTTGTTGAATGATTTGAAAAGGAAGAGAGCTGGGGTATGAAACAGGCCTGAAGGAGTGAGGAATATGATTCCAAAGAAGATCAATAAAGTACTAGGAAATGGCAGAGGGAGACAAAACACAGAAAAGCTGTGAGAATTGAGGGATCTCCATTTTGAAGGCAAAATTTGGATATGTAAATTAAAAGTAGAGAGTGAAAAAGTTGGTAAGAAGACTTTTACACAGAATAGACATAATCAGAAAGAAAATGACACCCTGATTGTCTTTTTTGAGGAATATCCTTGAGCCTCCCTTGGGCTACAAAAAAGCTCAAACGGAGAGAAAAAGATGATTTTTTTTTTTCTATTTATTGTAAAAGACTAAGGGATAGATTTAAGAGTATTAATGTGGTCAGTGAAATAAAAAATGAAAAGCAAAGTATTAACTGAGACGATGGGACAAAAATAGAGCACAGAATGACAAATACTCTTTATTCTTATATGTTTCGGAAGGCACATAAGTTTGAGTTGAGAAATGAGCACTTTAAGGGTTACAGATGAAGAGAGAAAGACAGGAATCACTAGGACAAAAGAGACTGCATGAGCCTTTGGCTCATTCTACAACTATTTAACTATTAAACCATTACTGATTTTCCCAAGCTTCACCAAGCTTTGGATCAGATATTCTGTGAGAAGACTCCAAGTAATGCTTAGGAGAATGGATGTTCCTATTTATCAGGAAAGATGGGGTGCTTGAAGACAGAAATATTGATTGATGACTTGTTATTGTGGAGTTGAAATTAGCATGAATGGGATGGATGAGAAATGAAAGTGAGGAGCTGTTGAGTGGATTGGAGGACCTACAACATCTTCCATGTAGGTTCCTGAAGGAGACAGCACTGTTACCTGCTTAGTGAAGGAAGACAAAACTCAGCATAAAAGGTTTTTGTACACAATAACAAACTTCAACCATTATAAAAACCAAAATTATGAAACAAAAGTGACTTCTGGGAGTGTTAACCTTCTCTTCTGACTTTCTACAGATGTCTCTGAAACTGGAACGTGGACTGTGTTGGTTAAATATGTTAGAATGTCCACTTTTTCAATTTTTTTTTTCCTAAACTTTCAAGTTTGAAATTCCCTGAGTATTTTTCCTCCTTTATACAGATTGTCTTTAGCAGATTTCACATGCTTTAACTTAAATATTTAAGTTAAAAAGCACTTGCAATAGTTCTCACTTGTCACAATGGGGTTTATATATTTTCACACAATCCAAACTGCCTATGTACATGAAAGCCAAGAGTGAATATAGAGCACTGGAATAGAACTTCACACCTCATTTACTTTTAAAATGTTGTTTCCTTCACAGGAGTAGAATGAAAAGTAATTTGCCATTTCTGCCTCTAAAATCCACATGCTAAAGGATTAAGCTATCTATATCACAAAGAAGAAAATACTCATTATGTAGTTCACTAGCTACAAAAATAAAAGCTTTAATGGCCAAAAATCACTGGTCTCCCACATGCGTGGCAGTTATTAGTAGCTATATCTTCAGAGATGTCAGATATTAAAAACTTGATTCATGAAACAAACATTTTTTTTAAGAACTTTTACACATGTAATAGCAAAGAATGTCTGATCCCAGTGTAAGAAGTAAGTGAAAATCCTTTTTTATCTAGTTTAAAATATTCAAAAAAAAGAGAAACACCATGATTCTTTCTGATGAGGACCAAAGAAGCTCTACCTGAGGGTTCTACCAGCAGTCTATGTGGCTGATGACTGGAAAAACTTCATCTGTAGCTACTGTCATGGTCAAATTAAAGTGGAAAATTTTCACGATTGCCAAAATAATATCAAGTATTGCAAAAGAATGAAAAGTATTTGTCAATTAACTAAAAAAAAGCTTTAAATAAAAGCAACATAAGTATAATTTAATAAATGTTCTCAAAATAATGTATATTAATTTCTCTTTAAGAATCATATATCAAAGATTTAGAGATAGCCATGTACGTCTGTTAAGTGGGATACCATTGTAAAAAGTTGAAAATTAAGAAAATTTTATGATCTCTTCTAAAATTAACACATAAAGAATAAATTAAGTACTACATTTAGAAAATAACTTTTTCCTCACTACTGAGGGTAAAGTGGGAAGTCTTTTGGGATCAATTTGTCATTTATAGATGATCTACATTTGTAGCTATGCAATTTTTCTTCATGTTCTTAAGGTTGATACTTCCTTTTTCCTCTATCACTGAAGTTGGATCTATTTGAATGTCGACAGAGAGAAGCAATTGAGACTGAGCAGGAGAAACAATGTATTGTGCCATGT
Source organism: Thryothorus ludovicianus (assembly GCA_013397245.1). Classification (NCBI taxonomy): domain Eukaryota; kingdom Metazoa; phylum Chordata; class Aves; order Passeriformes; family Certhiidae; genus Thryothorus; species Thryothorus ludovicianus. Next base: position 179,035 of record VZTB01013610.1, on the reverse strand, counting down.
GCGGTTCCTGGATCTGTAAAGTTGTCAATAAAAATCACAAATATCTAGCAGTATTAAAATTATTAACATTAATGTACAATTTTAAATATATCCTGGCAACAGAATTTTACTCAGAGCATTCTTATGTTTTCTAGTATTCTTTCTGATGTTTTTGTCATGTATCTAATGTTGTATAGAGCATTCAACTCAAATGTCTTTTTTTCCTACACTGAATCATGACTGCTTCTTCTTGGTTCACTTCTAAAGCATGCACTTATTTTTAATAATTTTATTTAAAAGTCATGAGACTCCTCCCCCTTGCTAGCTTTTTATTTCATTTGCTTTGCTCTGCCATGAGACTTTAGGGATTATTCTTTGTCCTTGCATTCCTGAGAGTGGAATTTGCTGGGGTCTGATAAACATGCATTTCATGAAAACACTAGGAAGGGAGAGCAGGGTCAGCAGGGTAATCCCAGCTGCCAGCACATTTAACATACCACAGCGAAGTAAGAGTCGACAGCAGTGGGATGGGAAGAGCAAAACAGTTCTTCAGCTGAGATTTCCCATCTCTCATCTGTACCTTTAATATTATATCAGGGAGAGCTTGCACTTAGATATATTTCCTACAACACCTGACCTTATGTCACTGATGATGTGATCTCAGCATTATTGTATCTCCTCTGAGAACTCTGGCATACTTTTGAGTGACTAAAGTGCTTTGGGATCTAATGCTACCTGAACCTGGATATGACTGGATTCAAATAGGGCTGTCCACATATCCCCGGTGAGGTAAGAATTAGAGAGTTTCAATTAATGTGTGTCAGATTATTCCACTGCTACATAGCTCTTGACAATTTCATATGCTGAAAACACGTCACATTTTTTCCATTTAAAAATTCAACTGAAAGACAAACTGTTTCCAACTAAAGAATAACAAATCTGAATTACACCTGACTGGAAGGAGAGGCTGGTATATCACAGGGCTATGCTGCCATTCAAGCAGCCTTAACGTGCTGAGAGGACGAGGCAACAGGCTTGTTAGATTCAATAAGGCTAAGTGCAAAGTCCTGCACCTGGAGATTGGAAATCCCAGGAACCAATATATGTAGGGGGGCACTTTGCAGAAAATAGCCCAGGGCGTCCTGATGGATACTAAGTTGAATATGGGACAGCAGAGAGGACCTGTTGCCAAAGTACAAGATATCCTGGGGTACTTTCAGAATAGCACTGCCAGCAGATCGAGGGAGGTGATCCTGTCCCTCTGCTCAGCACTGTTGAGGTCTCACCTGGAATGCTGCATGCAGTTCTGAGCTCCTCAGCAAAAGAGAGACATAGAGGTTCTGAAGAGAGCCAAGTGAAGGGCAACCAAGGTGATGAAAGGACAGAAGCCTCTTTCCTAGGAGGAGAGGCTAGGAGTGTTGTGAATGTTTAACCTCAGAACAGAAGGTTCAGGGGAATCTTGTTAATGAATTTATATACTAAAGGGAGGCTGCCAAGAGAACAGAGCCAGAACCAGAGACATTGGGCACAAACTGAAACACAGGAGACTTCAGCTGGATATCAACACTTAAGAACAGTGAAGATAACTGAACATTGACACAGGTTGCCCACAGAAGTCATGAAGGTAAAGTTTTCATTCTCGGAGATATTCAACAGCTGTCTGAAAAAAATCTTGAGCAACCAACTCTAAGTGATCCATTGGAGCATGAGAATTAGTCTTCCAAAAGTCTCTTCCAAACACTGAATTTCTCAAACTCAGTGATTGTACAACTCTGTGATTCTGTAAATGTGAACTTTCTGCATTTATTCCAAAATCGATGAACCAGAGAGATCTTAGTATAGTCATTGAACTGTTACGAACAGAATTAATTTTGTGAGTTCTCTGGAGAAACCTTATTCTTATAACTTTAGCACTAATCTTCACACAATATATTAGTGTGCCCTGGTGCTGTAGCATCATCCAAGAAGGGTTTAGTTGTGCTCACAAGTATGTATTTCATCACTGTTATATTTCACCAGTTTCAAAAAATTCTTTCACTGAATATCATAGTACATTCTATTTGATACCTGCTATCTTTAATTCCTGTCATTCCTAAAATCCTTTCTCCCACACTCTCTTAAATTTTTTTCACTTCATTTAAATCTGATTCACAAAGGTAAAGATATTTTTTCTGCATTTACATTAGCAGAAGCAATATATAATGTTTATTTTCTTACCATTGTTTTGAATACCTGCTCACATACCACTTCATCCTAATGCTAATGCCAGTGGGGTTGGGAAAAAACGTTTTGTGTGGACTATCTTTCAAGTACTTTAAACTGTGCAGACTCTAGATATCTCTTCCACACAGGACAGTGACTATAGGTTACAATGCCATCTGTAAAATTAAGACAGTAATCTGTTATTGTTCCTCACTGAAACTTTATAAAGATTTCAGGATTTTGCAAGGAGGGAGAAGAACTCATTAGGTGTCTGTCGTGGTGTGGCATTGTTCAATGGAGCCAATGGGATTACTGGGTTTTTTATAAAGACACATTCTTGAAACAGAAAAAAAAGCAGAGGGGAGCTCACTTCACTTCACTTCTGGCTTTGGAAGAAGGCAATGGGCCCAGGCCGAGTGGGGTCTGGGTCAGCCCACTCAGCCCAGGGTGGCTGGGCCTGGGCTGATCTGATCTCCCTGGCTCGGCTGAGATTTCCTTGTTCTCAGAGAAGTGGTGAGAGAGCTGCTAAGCTTTTTATCAGAGAGCCCACCAGGCCCCTGTAGCCAGAAAAGACTCTGAAACCAAAAGCAGCTTTGAAACAAAGAGCAGCCACATGGCCAAGGATCATAGGTGGCAGGAAGTGCTGGCAGCTACAACCTTTCCCTCTCGGTACTTCAGGAGAACGAGACCAACATGCTACTAACAGAGACCACGTGGAAGCAGAGAAATACAACAGGTTGCATTTCCCAGTACAGAATTCAGATTAAGTTAACCTTTCAACATTATAAGACCTTATAAAAACTGTTTCAACTAATGATAAAACTTAACCCTTGAGGTCAGTAAGAAAGAAGGTTGATTTTGAATGGAAGGATTGAAGGGAATGTTTTGAACTTAGATTTAAATTTTTTTGTAAAGCTATGGTAAAGATATATATAGTTGATAAATCAGACTTTGATTATTCTCTGTGATGTATAGAAATGTATTGGGGGAAAGTGGCAATTTTATGTGCAATTGTGAATTGAAATATTGGTAGTTGTTGGATGTGCTGGGGAGTGCTTTGACTGTTAAATAAACAACTTTTTTTCCACTTTCCTCCACGAAAACTTTTTCTGTCCCAAACCAGCTAAGGAGATGGGCAGTTTGGATTCATTTTCTAAAAGGACTCCATTCAGAAATTTTTTCCCAAATTTGCTCTAAACCAGGACACTCTGTTAATAAAGTTTTCTTTGTATGTTTCCAAGTTTGAATCTGCTTTGCTCTCTTTCCTTTTAATCCTACTTCACAACAAAAATAAACCCCCAACAGTGTCTTTACAGGACTTCTCCTCAGAAAGAGGCATTTCTTTGTGATCCTCAAATTTTACAAGTTTTCAGATATCCAGTGCAGTTCAGACTACTTCTCCAATATAGGATATAGAAATTGCAGATAATGCATTAATGTATGTTCTAATTTCTTGTATAGAAAGGACAAGGATACAAAGAATTCCAAACTTTGCATGCAACTACCATTACTTCATCAGTAAAAATAGTAGAATCAAAAATATTAGGCCACAACTACCTGTATTCTCTCAGGGAAATGACCTGAGAGACCAAGCCTTCTCCTCCTCCTTGTTTTTTTAATTTCTTTTCTATTAGGGACAAAGCAGTTTTATTTTCCTTGACTTATCCAAATATTATTCATACTTCAAGAAGAAGAAGGAAGAACATTAATTTTCTTATATAGGAAGCTTTATGTGATGGTGTACCTGAAGAGTGTTATAACATACACTCAGAGGACAACAGTCTTATAGTTGTGGATTTCTCCTTAGCTTGGGTATTTCTTTACTTTTCAGTAGTGCAAATTTAATACTACACTGAAAATTTAATACTATGTGAGCACACTTTTTTGGCATTTAAGTTCTTGAAGATTTGTCTATTCTTTCAGGAAAAAATATATACAAGAGGGGGAGAAAATTGTAAGGAATACCTACGATATACATAGACTTTGAATCTTTTCAATTTGCAAATAATTTGTTTCATTTTCAAGGCAGGTATCAGGACTGTCCATTAACTCAGTTTTTCTTGTTCAACACTGCTGGAATAAAATAATCTAGAACCTTTTAAATAAAATCAGCAACAAACCTTTTTCATCTACACTTTGTAACTTATTTATTCAAGCATCAGCCATGTTGTAAGTACCACCTCAACCAGTATTGCCAGATAGATTTGTGGTAATGTTGCTTCACTTAATCATTACTGTTCACTATGATTAGATTCAGTTGATATGTTGGGAGACAGCATCACATCAAATATTTAAGGCCTTTCTTTCCAAATGTGCCTAATTCACAAAGTATTGCAGAACTGCCACTACTTCAAATAAAGGGCAAAAAAATGAAAAATTTAAGATAAATTACAAATGTTTACTAGATGCAGGAAGATTGTTGCTCTTGCACTACCTATTCCATAAATTTCATACGATATTAGGGGATAGATATAGTTCTGTTTTAGAATATGCTGTGGAAAAATTCACAATAAATAGTCAAAAGTTTTCCTTGGGGCACAGAGAGAATAAACTAAAGGGTTAATTCAGGTTTCGGTGGAAAGTGAACTCCCAAAGAAGAGTAAAGGTTTCAAATGCCACGTGAGTGAGCCATCCTCTCGAATAACTGCTACATTTATGAAGAAAGAATATGGTGTAGATGGTGTCTTTCAGAACACCCATCACTTCTGCTTTTCTTCTGCTTCCTCAGCCTCAGCCAATGCTGCGCACACTGGGCTCAGAGGAAGGAAACAAAACCTGGGACAGAAAGAAAACAGTTCTTCCCATACAGCTTTGTTCTTTGAAGGACAAGGCAACAAATACCTATTTAATCCTTCACGTGTTTGCAAAGCATTACATTCAGGAAAGCTTTCATAAATAATACCTCCCCAATGACTAATTATAAACATTATTACACAAATGTGAGGAGCTAAATCTGTTTTCCAAGGTTACAGAGACAGCATGTTTCCCTAACGTGAGTGTTTTGCTCCAAATCTGGTGGATACTTTACGTCTTATAGAGAAAACAGCAATGATATGTGATTTTGTGCAACAGTCACTAAACAAGCAAGACTTAGCTGCAGTGTTCTCTGCTCATGCAGCTTCAGAATGGCTATGGGGAAAAGAGGTGAAGAAAAATCTGTACATCACATGCATTTTTGACTGAACAAAAACTCACAAAGGGTCTAACTAAACAGTTGCACATTTGAAATTCTGTAACCATAGCTTTGATTCCTCTTATATTTTCTTAGACAAAGACACTTCATTAAATTCTACATTTCCTTATGAAAAGTTTTGGAGTTTTTTGTTTTGTAATGGTTTTTTGTTTGGTTTGTTGGTTGGTTGGTTGGCTGGACTTTCTGTTTGTTTTGTAGCAGGTTTGGTTTTGATTTTTATTCAAACAAACTAATAGCTTTTGTTGTCATAAATCTCAAATAACTGAAAATAAATTTTTTTAACTGTTCTAAGTGCTCACTTTTGGGATGAGACCAAACATGGAAAGTTGCCATCCTAGAACTGAGTGATTTGTTTTGAGTGTGTGAGTTTTACAGCCATGCAAGTGCTCCACTGCGTGCACATGCCTATATTTTGAGGCAGCGTATGTTTTATATAACGATTCACAGCAATATAATCATGCCAATGAATGGCACATTTTGTGCAGTAATGTTCATTAAGTGGTAAGTTCAAGAGTGATTTTACTGTTGCTCCTAGCCCTGGCCTTGTGCAGCACACACTGTAGAGGCAGAGTGACTCGGTGCTCTGGTTTCCTGTCTCTGCATGCAAACACCAGTCAGCTTTGCTGCCTTTCACTTACAGCACTTTTCAATAAGTGCTAAAGAATTGCTTTAGGAGCTGGGGAAAGCTGACAGATCCCCTGTGAGATGAAGTGAACACACTTGCCAGAACAGAATGTTGAAAGAAAATTTGCTTGTTCAAGGCATGCATGCTTCAGCTTGCTGCTGTCAAAAGAGAGGTTCTGTAGGTGTTAGCAGAAGAAATGGACTGTCATTTAAATAACTGCTTTTATATACTTAGTAAATTGTAAGTAAAGAGTAACCAGATTAAGTTCTGACCATTTCTTTTTTCAGGGATTGTAATCCCACCAATACAAAACTCTCCTAAGCTCCAAGAACTTCAAGACCAAAATGAAATAGGTTGACATTTTTGTAGAGAGTTGTGGAAGGTAGGTGAAAATTTATATCCTTATGCCCATACGTAAGAATTTAGACCTATCATTTTCTTCCTTACAGTCTGGCTATATCCTAAAGATATCTTAAAGATGCATTCAGAAATATTCATTTCATTCTAATGGTGTTATTCAGTCCTAGTGTGTGCTTACTTGTCAAGGACAGGGATGCATAAAATAATGATAATAAGAACAAAAACATTGTGGGCTGACATGCCAATCTTTCTCACAGGTACAGTTCTATCACCTTTTTAAAATCTGTCTGTAGATTCATTGGACGTGTAAACGCGTTAAAACCAACTTCAGCTTCAGAATAATTTAAATCAATGAACTTTTAAACAAACTTGAAAAAAAAGTACTTTCTTTATAGAAATTGTTCATAAAATATTATTGCTTGGAAGTTGTTACCCGGGGTGCAATAATAAGAAAGGAGAACACTGAAAAGCCTGTGAAGAATGCTTATGATACTTACATAATATTTATTGTAACTCTTTGTCTCTTGCTTCTTGGTTTTTTAAGACATAATTACTGAAAAAGAGTCTCCTGGAGGAGATTGTCCTCTTGGCACTTTCAGCTACTAATTAGACTTCCCTTCTTGCTAGAGTCTAACTTAATAATTAAATTACTACTGAAGTTTTCAGCAACTTTTCCATGGTTCTGAATGAAAGGAAGAAGAGAGTTCATTGAGGTTATTATTTCTCAGGCTTTAACATATGATCTGTGTATTCATGTGAACTAGAAGCAGGCATCCAAAGATGCTTAAATGTAGGGCTTGTCCATGGGCCCCAAGCAGACTGAGGTAAATCCATTAACTAAGCAAGCTTTTTTATTTATAAGTAATTTTATGTAAACTAAATGATGGGCATTCTCAAATAACCAAGAATGATTTGATGTGTTGTAGCTGTTTGCTGATTCATGAGTCTGAGATTAGGAACAAGTGGGCTGTTGGTGAGGCTGATCATTATGTTTTTGATGTCTTTTGGGGGCATCATGGATGATTAGGACATATGATGTAGATGGGCAAAGGTTACATGCAAGCAGTGACAAATCTGATCTGTTCTGCATGGTCATGGCACAGAGAACAAATACATTTAAATTCCCCAATTTGCCTTTGTATAGTAGACACCAAATGCAGCTCTATGCAGGGAGGTAGAGTGAGCAAATCACTGTGCCAGGAGGCAACTAATTGCTGAACTTGATTGCAACTGCTAATCAGAGTCACAGGGAAAAAAAGTGTTGGGAATTAATTAGGCAAGGACCTTCAGAACAGCAGCAGGAAGCCTCCAAGTGACCTTTATTTACAGTCAGTTAAACAGAAGTGTGACTAAAAATGCCAAGGAGCAAATCAGATTATTAATATTGATTGCTTAAAGAAAATGAATAATTTAGGAGCAGTTAGAATAAATATGCAGTGACAGAGATGAAAGAGCACAATGTACTGCCTTTCCAACATTCATCTATCATGCAGCAGTGCCCCTTCACACAGAAATGGAGAATTTCCACCATCACAAAACATAATGAGTTCCATGACCCAGCATTATTGCTGTACTGCTACTACAAGAAGTGTTTCTTTATTATTATTATTATTATTTTCCCAGGGCAGAAAGATATGGAGGGAGACACCAGTCTGCTCAACAGTAGCTTTTGCTCTTGGAATTTTTCAAAGAGATCAAATTCAGGTGCCATGGGATTAACTCTTAGTTCTTTGTCAAAAATACAGAAATGTGGTATGCAGATATGCTGCCAGAGTGACTATTTTGAACAAAGCTTAGAAACGTCTGTAAAATCTCCTAGTCCTAAATTCCTTCTCCTGTTTGCCTACATTCTGGGCTTTTATTTNATTATTGTTGTTGTTGTTGTTGTTGTTGTTGTTACTTTAAATATATAATAATATAATATAATAATAAAAGTAATGTCATAAAATATAATCATAAAATAAAAATATTTATATAATACTGAAAGTACAAGACCAAAATAAAATATCTTCATGTATATTCACCTAATCAGTCCCATTTTTTATAATCTTACCAGAAAAGGAAACTGGGTAACACTACTCCTGTATCTCTTGCCCTATTTTTTCATATCAGCTATTTCTCTCATTTTATTTTCTCCCCTTCTTTTTTTTTTTCTCCAGGAATAAACACAAAGGCATATTTAACCAGAAGAAACAGAGCACAAAAATACAAGACAAAATTTTTCCCATCATTTTGCTGCTACTCTGTCCAGCGACTTTCAGAAGTGAAAATGTGCATAAAGAGATGATTGCGGAAATTTTCCTTTGAGAAAAAAAGAGTGCTACAGAGTAAGTTTTCAAAAGATGGTACTTAGATTAATTGGGCAATATGATGGCTGTATTTCCATCTTTACTGTTAATGGCCTCAGAGGTGGTGGCCTGCTGACTTTCATGCTGCCTCTGACTACCCAGGGGAACTCTCTGTTGACTGTGTTTTGCTGTATTATATTCATATAAATTAACATAAGGGTCTGATGGCAGCATCCATCTGATGATTATGACTCAAACCTTCATAATTATATGTGTCCTCCTGCAGAGGAAATACACGCATGGCACAGACAAAACAAGTCAGCACATGTTTTATATGTGTAATGTATCCTTGGAACATAGATCCATGGGACAAAATTGTACTTCCAGCAATATTTTGGATAAATCAGGGAAAACTGAGCTTTTAGAACACAATCCTGCTCCTTTCCCCTGATGACTGGCTGTCAAAGGCTGCCAAAAGTGAATGAACAACGCAATCTGTGCAGATGGGAAACCTGTGCTGGTTCTTCATAATCTCCTATACCTTCAATCCTGTGTAAGCACTGCTTTCTTATGCATGTTTGGCATGTTAAATCTGGGAAGGTATACCATGCAGTAAGGCAAATAGGAGTACACGGAAATCTGTGGTATTAGGAGTCATAAATATTTTAGTTTTCATTTTCCCTACTGCCAGAAAAATAATTACTTATAGATGAAACAATGAGTTTATATCTCAGATAATTGTTTTTATTTCAGATGACTTTTACTATTTGCATTAAAATGACTGCTGTGAGTTCCCAAAAATTACAGAAACTGATTCATATTCTTGCAATGGAAATTCCTCAGTGAAACTGAGTGATGATACCAGCAGATTAATAATGCAAGTTAAGAAGAAATGAACAAGGAAGTCATGGTCTCAGTATGAATATAAACATATTCCAGCTTTGTAAGACCTTACTTGTGTGAGTTAAGCCTATTGATTCCAATGAAACTATACAGATGAACTACTCACGTTTTGAACATTAATATGACAGAGAACTATATCATGCAGTGTAGCAAAAGGATGAAGTGCTAAAATTTAGCTCATCTAGGTAGGTTTAATTAAGACCCTTAGCATGGAAGATACTCATCATTTATCAAACAGTATTCTTCATTTTCCTATGGACCATAGAAACATTCATAAATACAGTGAACAGGCAAGGGTAACACTAATGCATGAATAACATTAAATCTGGAATCAAGAGCTTGTCTCTGCAAATGGAATAGGACTCATTTAAATGCAATTTTTTTAATGTATGTTTGTGTAAAATTTTAGCTTATATGGCAAAATGAATTTTAGTTCATATGTTAACTTTAGCTTATAAAGTGAATTACATCGTCCTCTTAAGAAAAGAATATATCTGGCAAATGGATGCTGTTGTAAAATTACTTACTTTAAGACATATATAGCCTGGCTTACATCCACCAGATTCATGCCGTCTTTGTGAGCCTCCTAGTCTCTTGATGTCACAGAAAAATGTGAACAGAAATAGAGCAGATTAAATGAGTTTCACTTTTATGTTAGGCATGCAAAGCTGCTTGGTGACCTCTCATTCTTTCAAAACCATCTCATTATAAAATCCACTGTGAAGTTTGGGGGGAAAAAAAACCAAAACAGCTCAACTCTAGTATGGGAGCAGTGGAGGATGGGGATAGCAGGCACCCTGCTGCTCCAGATGGAGTAGTGCTGGTGGCATGGTGTGGGAAGACAGGCATGGCCCTTGCTCACGAGATGTGATACCTGGCTCCTTTTCCATCTCTTGCTTTCATGAATGCTGTAATTATACTGCTTGCCACTTAAAAGTCAGCATTTGCCAAGACCTGTCACTGAGCAGCTTCTGAAGTACCAGAGCTTTGCAGGAAACAACTGTGTGGTACCTGATGACAATGCTGGCTTTTAAATGTCACCTATTGTAGAGGAAGCCCGCTCAACCATCTCTAACTACACCGGTGGGAAGCAAAGTGTTTTTTCGCAGACCTTCTATGCAGCCTTCCCCTGGTGTGTGAAATGTCTGTAACTTGAGAGAAGTTCAGGATCTTCTTGGGAAGTACATTTTCTGAAAGGTACTTTTTGCAGAGTAAAACATTATTATTCAGGGGATAGTCTATTTCTTCTCTGGTAACTCATTCCTGTATATTTTAAATCAATCTCTAAAAATTTACTTTTTTTTATCATATATAACTGCTGTTCAAAAGAAAATGTCAGGAAGAAGATTTAATAAAGTACAAGCTAAGAAGCTTAATCACATTTGACATCAAATTATATATTTTTTTAATGGAGGTACATTAAAATTATTGCAGTTGTTGAAAGATGGGTTACCAGTGGCTTATAGGTTATGTGAGCATAGAATGAGCTGCTGTTTGCTCTCACTTCATGCCAAGGCTTTTCACTTTCCTTCCCAGAAGAGGTAGCTCTACTTTTCATTGTGTCACACAGTTATGTCAAGTTATTAAGCATCACTTGATACAATGAAATACATATTTTTAAAAAAAGATAGAAAAAAATCTCAACAATGCAAATATTTTTTTTTGGTACAAAAAAAATATCCCAGTTTAACAGGCCAGTGTGCTCCACTTGGTAGTGGAGGGAGCAGAAGCAGATCCTGGTTGAAGCAAGTGGCACAGAGAATCCTCTGCCTACTTCTTCTGTTTCTGCACTTGCCATGACCCAAACGCTGTCATAGCACTCAGACTACTGCAGCTGGATGGTTGGAAAGCAGAAAAATAGAGGAAGTGGGATAGGTGGGCTAAAAATTAAGAATTTATACATGGAAGGCCTCTTAGTTTAAAAATTATTATTTCTCTCCATGACTGTTTCTCTCTCACTGTTTAACTAATCAAACTGTGGAAGTACTTAAGCAAATGCCAAAATCCCATGATATTTGAAACATGTGTCTTGAAATAGAGCATGTGTTAGTGTTTTCTGAAACTAGAATAACAATAATGGAGCTTGGGGAATGTCAGCAATATTCATAAAGGAATTTTTCTTAAACATGGTGGAGGCTGTCATCGCTACAGCCCAGCCAGCTCACTGCAAAGTTACCTTTCCTTTAAATTTACCTTGGAAGAAGCACTAAACACTGTATTAAAAAGTCACCGGCAAATGTGGAAACTGATTCCAGACACCTGATATGTGAACATACTAGTGCTAGAGAAAAAATGTTGATTTCAGTGGAGTTGCTTCAGAATTTCTCATATCTGCATAGCATTTGAAAAATCCTGTCATGTTTAGAATAATGGTCTAATCCTGAATAATTCTGGGAATCCTTCATCACATGAAATTTGTGCTATCACAGAACTAGTGGGTAAGAGCCTCTGTGAGCCAGATAAAAGACAGAGAAGAAGGGCAGTGCATGTTCCGGTCTGTACATGAGAGGAAACTATAGCCCAGCAGACAATTTAATCCCATCTGTTTTCCAAACCCAGCCTGGGTTTGATGAGACACACTGACGTCTCACTGTAATAAAGTATCATCCTTAGAACGGTGCACTTGTCTGTTTTACCCCTTTGTTTGTACACAGATTAAAGCATGTTCCTCGTTGACTGTAACCTATAATTGAATCAAGGATTCTGTCACTGTCACAGAGAGCAGAATTGGTGCTTGAGTGGCTTATGGGCATAAGCAGCACAATCTGAAGATTAAACTTCATCTTTGATCTTCAGGCTGTGACCGTGGAT
>VZTB01013610.1:105088-123000 GCA_013397245.1 Thryothorus ludovicianus | reverse complement strand
TAGTTTATGGCACTGAACTGACTTACACGGAGGTGATTTTTTACCAATTAGTATCTTTCTCAAATTTGTAGATTTTTTTTCTCTCTATTGAAGATGAATTCTTCATATTTTTGTGATTAAAAATCCTNACAAGGAAATTAGTAAATGTATCAAAAAGATATATAGAGAAATATGTTTTTCATTGCCATAATGGTCTAAAATCTTTAATTTCCAAATTTTCAACATAATCTTCTGTAGCATCTCCTAAAACACTCAATTTTTGCTTTATATCTGAGGCAAAAAAGAAAATTAAAAAAAAAAATCACTCAGTATTTATACTAGTTAAAGGTACCTACTGACCTCTCTACCAATTCTACAGACTACTCTTAACCTTGTCTGGGGGAGGGTGGTGATTTTACGAGTTATGACCTTTGAACGCATTAGCAGCCTCAGATCACTTACTCCCCAGTGTACCACAGGACTCAGAGTTTTCCAGATGGGAAAATGATAAGAAGACAAGGAAGATAGCAGGTCAATCTTGAGGCAGCCTCAAGAAAATTGCCACAAAATGAATCCTGCAGGTCTGCAGTGTTTTACCCAGCATTTTTCTGTTGAAATTCATCAAGTCAAAGTTTGTTGACAAAGTGAATGAAATGATTGTGTAGTATGCTGTAAGAAACCAGTTTAAAGGCTTTGTCCATCATCTCAGTTATAAACAAGAGGATCTGGGAAATATTCTGCATACTTGTGCTATCCATAACATTTTATACAGATGTGTTACATGCTTAAATCACATTAATACTTTCAGCTGTAAAATAAAGAAAATGTCAGCTTTGAAATTTGTCAACAGTTTATTTCATGCTTATTTTCAATTAAATCAAACTGTTATTAGTGACATTTCTTCATTTGGCTATGAAGACCCATATTTACTTGTCTATATAATGAACAAGTCAGTTTTACAGAGATGATATACCTACAATGAGGAAGCATACTCTCAAATGAACACAGCATTGCTGTTAGGAAATTTCGTACGTTATTCCAAATCTCTGAACAAATGGGAAAAGAAAAGATAGCTTGGCCAACAGTCATCTAACACCAGAGATCTTTCCTAGGTACTGGCAGCCCAAGCTATTCTCTGTCTTTGAGTGGGTAAGATGTACTTAGGAATTATGAAATTAAACAACATGCATTTCGAGCTGCTCTGTTTTGTTTTCTGTATTTGTATCTTTCCGGGTCTAGTCTTCCAAGTTTTGTACATCTGATACCTAGAAACTTACTATTTATTGCAATGAATCTCATGTTTATTGCAATACTGCTTCATGGCTCCCAGTGCTATAATTATGAGAACCACACTAGCACAGTATAACTCAGAATAGAGTCACTAGACAAGAGCAATAACATCCTGCTCTGAACATTTTTCTTAGGGTTGGAGGAACAAGTATGTTTCACCTGCTTTTCCTGCCTTCTCACCATGTTGCTCACTGTCTCTGTAGGAACCAAGGAAACCTCTGACCAGAGGAGAGATGCAGAGTATCTCTGTATATGGATCAGCTTATGCTGATCCCAGTGGTCTTGGAAGAGGCAGGGGAGTCATGACAAGTGGCTTTAGGAAGGTCTGCACTGTAGAGTACAAAGGCTGGTGAGACAACTCATGCTTCACTGCATCTATTTTGAATAAGCTGGCCTTGAACAACAGGGGCATAAATTAGGCTGCATTTCTGACATGAGGATTCACACTGCTCCTGGTTAACCTAGACAGGACAGAAACAGTCCCTCCAAATCTGATTCAGTAGATTCATAGTAGAGAGAAACTGATAGGGAGATAGTCATTAATAAATTTGACATTGTTTCTGATTAATGTGACTTGCTTAAAAAAGAGAATTATTAAGTAGTTTATGAGCTTTTATTCAAATTGTTACATAAATTGTTTGACAAACTATAGTTTATATATATCCTACAAGAAAAATGGCCGGAAATTCAGTGGCTTAGACAAGACAATTATAGAAAAACTCCACTCCTAAAAACTTGTTCTAAATGTTTTATCACACCCTAGGTACTAATATATGACAAAATCCCTCTGCTCTTACTTCTGTCGCATTTGTGTGAGATGAAGGTTGTTGTCTCACCCACACAGACGATAGGATGACACTTTAATTGGAAAGTGACATTGGTGGGAACATTTATGAATAATTTAGTATGTCCTCCCCACTCATCTTTTTATATGTTCTTCCAGTCATTATTTTATTTATTATTTATTAAGAACTGACACTATGATGATAGCTGTACAGAATAAAGGAGAACGCAAAGTCCCTGCCTTTGTGGATCCTATGCAGCAAGAAACATTGAAAGCTCTTTTCCATCCTGCTCATAAGACAGTAAACACTTTTTAGCAGTGTTCCAGGATTCTTCTTCTCTTGGAGCTTTCCTTTGCTGACAAATACAACAATAAAATTAGAGTAAAAATATTAAAAATATCTCAATATGTATGTACTGTTGAGCTTGACTGGCTTTAATGCTCTTACCCTCTGAGATCTTAATTTCCTGTTCTAGTTTTCTTTTCCTAGCAAAAATACACAAATGCTCTTGCTGAACTGAAGTTAATAGAATTTACCTGTACTGGTGTCAGGGCATGTAACAGAAAAAATTCTGTCTTTTTTTATGGGGAGCTGTAACTTGTTAACCTTTTACAAAACAACTGTTTGTTTACTTTTCTTTCTCTCTTCTTTCTTTTTCTTTCTGTGTTCTTTTGCACCTGCAAATCAACCTGACAGAGGTTCAAAAGCTTTGTCTTTATCTTTGGCTGCAGTGCAGAACTCTGGCACTGCAGACCCATGTCTCCTATTCAGGTCTGTAAGGCAAGCATACAAAGAAACTACATTGATTCGTTGGATGTTTTTTCCATACACTTCCTTCCTGACGCAGGACTGACTTGTTGGTATTTATTGATCTAGAAACAGCTCTTATTATATCTGTTACTGGTATTAATTTGTTCGACATGAAACATATGAGCAATTTTTGTGGTGAAAAGATGAAAAAAACTCTGATTAGAATAATATGTTTAAGATTAAGTAATTTCCCACAGTCTAACATGAGGGTTTTAATGCCTTTATAATTTTCAACTGAAAGACTATTTTACTTCTAGTATGTCTGCTTTTTTAGCTATCTGATTTTTATCAGTTCATATTCAGAAAATTTCTAATCATTCACAGACTATATTGAACATGTACTTGAATATATCTTGGTGTAACAGGTGCATCTCCCTAAAACACATTTATTTTTACAGAAGCTGGTGCTGAAGGAAAAATATTCCACTACAGACTGCTGCATTCATATGTTATGTCTCTATGCCCTGTTTCTTTCCAAGGGAGCTTTTTCTCTTCTGGCAATCCCCTTTTCTAGGATGTCACAGAGTTTTCTCCAGTGATTATGATGTAATGTATATGGAGTTTGTGGAGGACCAGATGATATTTTAGGCTGAATCACCAAGCCATCCAGATGAAACTTAGTTTAGAGGAGGAAGTATACCTGAGGTAAGCAGAACAATGAGTAAAAAACTATTTGAGAAATTATTTTTTGGATTTTCTTTCATGAATAGAGAAAAAAAACGATTTTCCCCCTTTTCACAACAAATAGTAATAGCACAAGTGTTAACCTTGTGGTCTCAGGCTGTTCAGGAGAGGTTCAGGTTAGACATCAGAAAGAATTTTTGTCATTGGAAAGTTTGTCAAGCATTAGAACAGACTGCCTGGGAAAGTGGTGGAATCATCATGGCTGGAAAGGGTTCCAGAAAAAATGGACATGGCACCCAAAGCTATGGTTTAGTTGACATGGTGGTGTTTGGTCAGAGGTTGGACCCAATGATTCTGGAGGTTTTTCCAGCCTTTATGATTCTGTAATGTAAGAGCAAGCTAAATTAAACATGCAATTTACACAAAATAAAAAAAAAAGTACTAAGCTGTCCAACAACAACAAACCAGTGATGATAAATGAGAGGTAACATTCAGGAAAGGGGGAAATTTATGGAGTCCAGTGCAGTAGGCAGTCTCAGTGCAATGTGAACAAGATGAATGTGCATGAAGCCTAATTATCTGAGAGGGAAAGGTCATCAAAATCAATTTGCAGCATGATGTACAAAGGTCATTATCAGACTGAAATATTCTATGCCCATTTAAAATGCAATAAAATATGAAGTGAATGCCTCTGTAACTATGATTAGTAAAGAAAAAAGCCATTGAATCTCCTGTTTAAAGTTTTGTGCTATCTTAGCTTTATTCAAAATAGTGCAAATAATGAGTGGTGGTTTTTTTGGAAGACGATATTGTTGAAAGAATTCATTAATTTTCAGGAACTATAATGCTGACAGAATTGAAAGCACCTATCTAAAATTACAGTCCTTTCAATCAATAGTATAATATTTGTAATTTGTCTCTTTTTTTATTACAGACCACTTCATTATTGTCTTTATTTTCAGTTTTTTGAATTAAATATACTAGAATCTATCTTTTGCTTATCTGTGGTTAAATTGCTTACTCAGGAGTGCAGATTGTCTGTTTTGTTTTGTCTATTTTTGGCAAAATAACCCTTGTGCAAGCAAACATTGATCTGTATAGCCAATAGAGAAGATATTACAATACCTAAACCTAAATACATACTCAGAAACCTATTTCTGCTGGTCCTGAATATTAATATAATCTATACAATAACAGTAAAAATGAGTTGATTTGTCAGAACAAGATGTCTATCAGAAGTTTTTCTTTATGGACTTTTTTGTCTGTCAGGACATGAGAGGTAAGCAGTCTGTACAAGGAGCTGTCATTCACAGGAACAAGATGTTAGTCTGAGCATGATCACTCAAAAGTTGAATTAAATTCTGAAAACTGTGCATTTATTCCTTTTTGTATTTGCTTCCCTCTTTTCCTGGCACAAGGACTCTCCTTCCTTAATCCCTTATGAATAAAAAGACACTTGAAGTAGACGAAAGACCCTGGTGGATATAGGGTGGAGAATGGCTGCTGACTACCAATTAGATACACTTATACAGAGAAAATTTCCTTCAGCTTTCCCACTTTGTCTGCATTGTGTTTTCCACTAGAAGTTTGTATCAAAGGGAAGGAAATTAATTTCCTGCACACAGAGGTACCTAACCAGTGTTGCTTTAGCGTGGGCCCTTCTCATGCAAGCTGCACTGCAGTGGCTTGCAGGGCCCACCGAGAGATCAAGGTCACGACGTGCTCACAGCCCCTCGTCTCTTCAGGAGCTTTGTAGATACAATCTCTGATGTCCTGAATATGTGTATCCTGCATCACCTAGAAATGGGTTAAAAATAGCTGCTGAGCAGCCTGTTTCTTTCCCACACATTATACAACCTATGAAAGCATAATGTTATTCAATATTAATACCTTAATAACTGTTGTCAGCAGGCTTCAAACCATAAACAAAAGAAGCCCTTACTGCCTGTATTTTCTTCCTTCTTTCTTTGCTCCTATGATGTTTCATTAAACGGCTTGTTGCACCTCTTCAACATTCAGATCAAACTTTAATACCCTAATAAAAATGCTGCTATCATTACATTAACATCCTTCTTATATTTCTAAAAATAGAAGGATTGAATTGCACCTTATGTTCTTTCAAAGACATATTTTTGAATGAGGTGGCCACCACAGGATATTTCCCTTTTCAGGAGTCATGGAAATCTTCCAGACAAGGAAATGAGATTCAACATTGCTAATGGGAAGATAAAAATACTCAGTATTTCTTTTACAATTTGCTAATAATGAAGCAGACTGAGGGAATGATTGGTTGAATGCACTTGGAATAATAATAAAGGGCAGGGCAGATGCTGAAAGATATTTTCATGTTTCTTCTTCTAATTGATGTTTGTTTCTAATGTCCTTTGTGTGCATTCCCTGAATTAGCGTAATATTCTCCAAGGGTAAATCAACTTAATTTTCCCCTCCTCACAGCTGCATCCTTGATGATACTTAAGAAATAGTTCCAGATTTGAAATTTGGCACACAGGAAGAGGCTGCACTGGACTCAACTGGTTCTAGATATCAGGCAGAAGCTGACTGCTCTGTTCTACACCCAGAGCCACCTACAATGGGCTGCAGCTCTGGGTTACACCAAGTTTGCAGGCCCTGTACCACATCTAATATTAGACTGTTGAGACCTTGATGTTTTCTCATAAAAACCCTATAATTTACACTAAAACTCACACATCTGCTTAGAGTACCGGGTAGAAAAGTTGGCGTACCTTGAGAGTCTGCTTTGAGCAGGCAGTGGTAAAACCACTGCAAGAGATTGACTTAGAGTCACAGTGACAGCCAGCCTGATGAGGGGAAAATAGTTGGCTCACAGAAATCAGTGGGAGCAAATGAGAAATGATCTCACTCCTGCTGATGCCTTGAAAAGTAAGTCTTCATGTTGATCAAATCATATTAGAAAACAACTTTAAAGATTATTTCACTTCAGTTATTAATAAAACAACTCATAACTCATAAGTGTTGAGTGCCATAGTTACAAGTGCAGAAGTAAACAATGTTCTAATTTGGCCTAACTCCACCACTGCATTAAGTATCTTCTCTACAACTGAGCCCTGCAGTAGCACCTGGTACACACATCTAGGTCCCAGTGATTGATAAGCGCCCACCTCCTGTAGAAACACATTTTGCTAGGGAAGAGCTGACCTCTAAGTTGACTGACTGAAGCTTTTCCTGCCAAGGCAGGCTACACAGATGTAGTTTGGGTGCAAAGATTTCTTGCTTGTCTGAAGGACAATTCACCATGTGAGAATTTTTACATTGACAGTGTTCTTGGGCTTCACTTGATCCCAAAGTACAGTTCAAAAAAGCACTCTGGAGAGTGGAAGGATGGGGAGGGGGGAAAGGAGCATGTGCAATTCTATGTTCTTCCCTCCTCCTGTGTCTTGACATCTATTGAGGACTTTGGCTCCAGGGAAATAATGTTCTACATTCAAGCATTATATTATGTGTTTTATGAATAAAACATGAATTTCGTTAGCCCAGAAGAAACATACTGTTTAGGAGGATTTATTTTTTCTTACCTACCTCGAATCCACGGTATTTTCTCCAGGATTTACAGTTCTGATAGCAGCCAATTTGGAGAGAACTTGGCCTTACTCACATTTCACAGTCATATTTCTCCTCATGATCTAATCATGCAAATATGCTCTAAGTAAATAAATATTGTTTCAGGCAAAATTATGATCTCAAGAGGATGTGCTTAACTTTTAAAGTGGAGTTGAAAACTAATCTCAGGTATTTTATAAAGCCAAAATGAAATCAGAAAGATCTCCATGACAGCCGGGCCATAAATAAGCCATAAGATCAATAAGCTTATTTGATGGGCAGCTGTTGTCTTAAATGCTACATAAAACTGAAGGCTTTAAATTACATTAATGAGACTTCCTGTGTGTAGAATTTACTATACAGGAATTCATTCACTGTAGATTCTGATTTTTTTTACCAGTATCTGCCTCTCTTTAAGGCAAAATCATGTTAAAGCATTTTTGGAAGACATTATAACTAATCTCCGTACCTGAGCAGAGTTTACATTGTCATGATGGACAGGCAACACAGGGTAAAAATTAAAGACCAAAAGGCATCACAAACGTGCTATTCAGCCTACATGAAATGTGAGCAGTCCCTTAAAAGTACATGCCCAGGGCACTGATTTTTGCAGTGAAACATTTAACAGCAGGAAACGCAAATAGTCAGCTTCATGGAAATGACAGTGGTCAATGCTTGGTCAACTTTAATTTGCCACAACTGTGCATGAACATTAGAATTCAGTGATTAATGACAAGATTAAATGCAATCTCTTGTGAATATTATGCAGTATCTTAATATTTAATCCCCATGAGAAACCTGGACACCTTAACATCCCTTTTTTTGTTTTGTTCCCAGTATTAAGGGTTTCCCTCACTCCAAAGAAAATAAACTCTGAGTCTAATGAAATTGCTTTATACCAGCATTTGCAAATACTGTGTCTCTTTTCTCTTCTTATCTGGTGCCTAGGAGCTCCTAGGGGGTTTCTTACCTATGATACAAAATTTGCATTCCACATAGATTCAATCATGTTTACAACCAGTTCTAACAAAAGCAAAGCATTCTGTAAACATTATCCCAACATTTTAATGTTATGTTTGAAAAGACGTTAAGGGATTGCTGGTGTCCTTGCAGTAGAGGGACTTACGTGAAGGCTAATTTAACTGGCTCATTGCCTTTCAACTGAGGTCACCATGTTACTTCCTGTATCCTGTTTTCTGGTCCATTTCAAGCCTCACATCGATTGTTGACATGGAGTTTATTGATGAACGTGCCCTAAGAGGACCATAAACCAATTTGTGGAGCAAATTAGAAGGTTATGAAAGCAATGATATACACAGTGATTTTCCACTCTCTATCTTGTGTATGCATCTTAATTTGCAGATAGTTGCATCACAATATGAAAAGAGTTAATAGCCTTCTTGTTCTTTGTGTTCCCCTTCCCCCTTCTGTTAGGTTTCAGTGGACTATTTCAATAAAAGGAAAAAGGAACACTATTCACTAGAAAACAGTTATTCAGGTACAATAATTTGTACTTTATGTCATATTATAATGGTGAGTGTAAATTTTCCTTTGAACCATGTTTTATTAACATTTTTTTTCCACAGAGTTACATCAAAAGACTCTATAAATAAGTGATGTGCTCAGCCTGCCAGCTCTTACATGCATACCAATTACCTCTATTGGTTTCAGGACACGTAGTCAGTACTTTAAACAACCCAGATAATATTGCAAACTGAAATATTCAACATCTCCATCTTGGTATGCTGTCACCATGCAGAGAATGATTATAATTGGTAATCAGTTTCACTGCTGGTAAGTTGAGTGGCATGATGCATTTTATATCCATGCCTATGTCAAACTCAATTAACATTCTAGCACAGTATATTTCAGACAGAGAGCTAATCTGAGGGAGCAACACAATTATTTTTTTGATGTTCAAAATTCTCAGTTTCATGAAGAGAAGAAATTGAAGTGCAAATACATTTATTAATACTGCAGCATTTTTTATTTTTTTTCTTCCTGAAGGAAGAGTATACAAAAGAGATCTTCCATCCCAAATTCCTGTTTTTATGGGGGCATGTCAATGACATGAAAAACTGCAGAAATAAAAAACTATCAGGATTTTTCTTTTTTATTACACTGTGATGTACCAAGGTATGACATTCATTATGATGCAATGAACTGAAAAATGCTTAATTCTTAAGAAAAAGATATTGATCTATCAAGGCTGATTTTTATTGTTTGCTTTTCTTAACAGTCACAGCACAGTGCAATGAGCATTTAATACAGCAATACAGTGCTTTGTCTAATTCCACATAAACAAATGCATAAACAAAATCATAAAGAGGATCATATATATAACCTCTGCAGAAGAAATTAGGATGTTTAAGAAGGCAGATAAAAGCCTCAATATTATGAAACCCACCATCACCGAAAAATGTTTTCCCCATTCCCATACCTCTCTTGTAGGTAATGTATTTCTCCTATCACCCATAACATCAGTTTTTAATAATGTAGCAAGCTTTGTAGCTCAGAATGAAACAGATAAAACACACAAAATGTCTTTTAATAACAAACTAACAAACTCACAAAAAAAGCCCCAGCTCCAGCTGCTAGATATTGCACAACTTGTCTACAGTTGTCTGTTCCATCCATGTTAATTTGTTGTGTTATCAGACAGATGGCCACAACTTGCTGATTCTGACTCTCACTGCCAGAACAAAAGTAACAATATTTTGTTGAGATATATTCTCCACATGGGCTCTTTTTCTGATACAGTAGTTCCATGGTCTTTCTCATATAGGTTATCCATCGAGGAATTCACACTCTGAAGTAACAGAATCACACAATAGCTTGAGTTGGAAAGGACCTGTTAAAGTTGTTTTGTCCAATCTGCTTGCTCAGACAAACTTTGAATATCTCCAAATAAGAGATAGAATGAATAAACACCAAAAAAAAAAATCCCGAAAAAACACCCCAAAACCCCCCAAAAAACCTGTTGTTTTACTCTTCCTACAGCAAATTTATGGGGGGGAAATATGGAAAACATGAAAACATAACCTCTCTGCTAAAACAAAGAGTGAAAATTCTGCAGTTCAAAAAATAAACTAAATCATGATAACATCTACTTTAATTCTTTCGATAACCAGAACTCACTTGGCCTCAAGTGATATTGGCTGAAGTTAAAAATAAATGCAATCATATTTTTGCTGAAGTGTTTGATTCAAGTCTTGGGTTGGAAAATCTGGTTTGGAAATTCTGAAAGAGCAAAGCTGTCTGACAGTTTTAGCATAGTGAAACCTTTCTCAGGGATAATATACATTTCTTTTTTTGTTTGTCTATAAGTTACTGCTAATTCACCACAAAATTGTCAAGATAAATATCTTTCAGTAGCCTGTAGAACAATCAAAAAAGTTCCTAGCAGTTTTTGCTTGCAGACTCAGATTGAGTTATCCCAATTGACTTTTCTAATCTTCAGAAGACAAAGAAATTGTCGATGAAGTAACTGACCTCAGCTTTAGGTTGTGTAAGCAGGACAATCCAAAATAGACTGTAGGAGAATCCTTCCTGAGTAGAATCCTCAAAATTTGACTGCTGCTGTCTTTTTATCCTCCAGAATGGAGAAGTGTAACAGAGCATGTTCTAATGAAACCTGACCAAAGACTGACTCAGCTAGTTTCTGTGTCACAAATCCTGGTCCACTGTGAATTTTTGTGAACTGTGAGTGGAAATAAAGAACATGTATTTTCTTTCTGAAAGAAATAGAAGTATGCTTTGCTATTCCATATTTTCATGAAAGATGGATCAGGATGTCAAAAATGCCTCTCTTTACATTTCAAGAGAAAGACATTATTCTTTTTTTCTGGTAAGACAAATATTCTTTTATTTGCTCTCTCTCCCTTCCTCTACAATCTCAACTTCAAGGTTATGCTCTTCTATTTATCTCTGCTAATACCTGTAGGCCGGTGCAGACCTTTTCTGAAGAGGTTACAAACTGTAATCTTTATGATGATATTCTGTTGTATCTCCTGTTCTTAACCAGTGAAGCCTAGATAAAGTCTTCATATTACCTGATGAATTCATCAGAATAATTCTGTACTTATTGGAAGCTGTTCTGAGAAGTTATTGATATAAAGATAATTCATCATTTTCTGGGTACCAGCCGTGCCTCTGGTTTGGGCATATTGATTTTCTTTACATCATTTACTACAATGATTCCTTTGAGAGAATCAGCATTTGGTAACAGATCAGAAAACAGGCATTTAAGTCAATCTCTATCTTTACTTCAATAGAAGATTTCAAGATGTTATTATTTTTGACATATAAATTAAATATCTGATTAATATTAACACTTTAGTATTCTTAGGAATAAGTTTCTACCCTTTTTTTTATTTGAAATATACTTTACATGAGCAGTCTGGCTGCAAGCTGTGGGGAATAATGTTTGCACTACATCATTGCAAAGAGTTTACCTCAGTGTTAACTTAGCAGTTCCTGAGAGGGGTAAATAAACCTGATGTCACATCTCACCACTCTATTTCCTTGGAAAGCAATATATTCAATATGACAAGAACTCTTCTTTAGGCAGTGCCATTTACACAGACCAGGTTTCTATTTATCCCAAGACTAACTTGCAACAGCACTGTGTGGTATTTTGGCCACAGAGCTGATTAATGTAACACATTCATA
Source organism: Thryothorus ludovicianus (assembly GCA_013397245.1). Taxonomy (NCBI): domain Eukaryota; kingdom Metazoa; phylum Chordata; class Aves; order Passeriformes; family Certhiidae; genus Thryothorus; species Thryothorus ludovicianus. Next base: position 111,262 of record VZTB01013610.1, on the reverse strand, counting down.
GCAGGACTCCAGGCAGAGCAGTTTCACTCCTTGACACTGGTTTAGTATGTACAGTATTTACTCTGCAGAATTGTCTGCACTTTGAGTATTGTCACAGATAGTGTTCACTTTAACAGATTGTTTTCTCTTTAACAATTACAGGATTTTTTCATCATTTCTTAGTTCCAGAGAATGCCTGAAGACATTTTCTCTCTCTTGATAATAGTCTTCATGTCAGTAGGAACAGAAAGGGTACAATGTCCATTATTCTGCAATAGACTTCTTTGGTTGCAGAATACTAAGAGTATTTATGTGGCATATTTGCTTTAGTACAGGAAGTTGAATCTAATGTACTGTGTGAAGACTATCTGATTCTATTGGTAGCCTTATTAAAGGCATGGATGGAGAATAAACACAAAAAAAGTTTCCTGAATCTGACAACATTATTATTGCATTAACATTAATCAAGAAAATATTAAAATTGTAACAACCTATATCATATCTGCATTAATATCTGGACAATTTTTATTATTTAAAAGACCCAATGATGCATTTTAAATTGCAGATGTTTTTGCACTCAGTGATTTCCAGGAATAATAATATGGAAGATATTGTTACTACCAGGAATCCCTTTCTTGAAATCTTTTTCCCTCTCTCTTATTTCTTGGCAATCGTCAAAATGGGACAGTTTATATTTAATTCTCATTTATTTTATTGTTTCTTTTGTAAATTGTATGTTATATGTATTATATGAATTATCATATAATGACTCAAGGTAACAAAGGAGATAAAAAAAATTTAGGTATGCAGCACTGATTATAAAATAACTACAGTGCCAAAACATTTCTGACCATAAATTAAACTTCCTTCCTTCTTAAAAAACAACATTTGAGATCAGTGACTTCGTCTATCAGACTCATCTTTCATTACCTTTTTGCTTTTATCATAGTCTGAACTCACAGAACATATAGGAAAAAATTAAAACAATGGCAAAGAAGGCATCATTGGGACTTTTATGCTAAAATGATTCATTATTTCTATGCCTATTTCAGATTTTAAGAATTACAAGAACTAACCTATCTAAGCATTCTCGTATCTGCATTTCAAAAAGACATGACACAGACCTGACCTCCTTTGCAAGTGGACTGTGCATATACTTATGCAGTAGACTTCTCTGGTAAAATATTTGTAGAAAGCTAATTTCAGTCTGGAAAGCTTTATGAGAATGATTATATATTATGCATACTTTTCACAAGATAATTTCTCACAAATATCCAACAAACAAAGAAATAATATCATACTATTCCTGAGATCAATCTCAATTACATCATTCTCACATGTTTACAAAATTAAAATCAAACCCTCATAAAAAAGGGACTTGTGATTAATGCAGGAGGTTGATGACTTTCTAAAAATTTTTGTGGCATTTAGCTGACAATGTACCTGGCAGGTAATGCTTTCTTCACAAAAATTTCCTATGTGGTGCTAGATGTTCTTCCACACTAATTGTTATAACTTCTGATACCTGGACACTTCACTCACTACAATTTCCTCTGAGATACTTGTCCTCCACTATTTCTCACTGCCTCTGTTTAATGGCACCTCTTCCTTACAAATCTTCATCCTCCTCCACATGCCACAGCCATATTTTCTTCAGCTTCATATCTGTGTCACACAAGTGCTCTGAACTCTTGCTTTTTAACTGACTTCTCAACACACACTCCTTAAATGACATCTACAAGAAATTATCATGTCAGCTATGGGGCATTAGCATGTAGTGATGAACAATTTAACAATATTTTTAATTAACATGTAGTTCTGTACAGAAATATATGTAGAGCATACAAAACTGCCATTTCCTTGTGCTTTATTTAATGACTTCCTTTCTTCATATTTATTTCTTCCTTTTATTCTTGTTTTGGTTGATGATAATATTCTTATCTATTTCTACATCATTGGAACCTAGTTATATCTGCAGCTTATGAGATAATAAACTTAATAAATATTAAAACAATAAATATTAAAATAGCTACTGTTAACAACTTTATACACATCATATCAAAATAAAGATATAAAGACTACCGATACACTGACAAAAGACAGCTTGGGGCAATGGAAGCCTCTTCAGACCACTTTCCTCAACACTTCCAGGAAACACTGAGAGGCATTATTAATGGAAGACAGAAATTTGACAACATTTGTTGGGGATGGTTTCATTTTGAAAATGAGGGGCATCCCTGCCTTCTCCCGTGGAGATCAACAGCCATCCTCCCTGTATGGACCTGGGCTTATGTCAAGATTCCCTGTTGGTGTACTCATTTCAGAATATCTACGTGAGAAGTGGAAACACAAAGTTTAATTTATTTATTTTCCTGGAAAGCTCTGTTGCATTCTGGACTTTAGCTGGGAAAGGCCTCAGCCACTGTTACAAAAACACCCAGGAAACAGGAGACACTTAGAAAACATAGAACAGGGCTCTGTTGGGGGACCCAATTTTCCTGATATAGCTCAGAATGGGCTCCCTCAAGACTTGTATTTCTTAAAGGGACAATGTTTTAGTGATGGGGACTACAGCAGTGCAGTATGAGTGAGAAGTCTGGGGTCCCACAGCAAGTATGCGGAACCACCCTGACACTGGCAGAAACGACACAGAAAAGAACACCCACCCTGATCCATGACTGCCAGCTGGAGAAACACAGGCAGATCCTGAAAATCTATGTTTAAGATGTTTAAGGGCTAAAGATGCAACCTGAGGAGGAAGGACATAGTGTGCCAAAGGAAGACAGGAGCCCCTGAGAGACAGCATCCATGGGACACACACACACACCAGGACAGAGAAGCCCCAAGGGACCATGGCCATGGGGAACTGTACCAGGCCAGCATCATCCCTAAAGGACTGTGGTCAAGGAGGCCTTGTAACCTTGTAACCTTGTAAAAACAGGGGAATGTGAGCTTTGGGATAGGGGAGTACAGGTGCAAAATTGGGTATGTTGGTATCTATGTCTGTGTTTGTGCTTGTGTGTGCATGCACGTGTGTGTGTGTGTGTGTGTATGAATACTTGCACCTCTTTTTCCCTTAGTTTGAACCTGGCCATTAGTTACACAGCAGACTAGGGGAAATTGCTTGATTAAAGACACAGCTTGCACCAGAGCTGAGTGCCCTGGCAGCGAAGGCATCTACCAGGTGCAGGCAGCTCCCACCAGCAGCCAGCACTGCCTCCACCTTCTCTCACCAAAATTCTGGTGCCCTTTGAAGCGTGATGGTGAAATGGTTTGCAAATCATGGGAATAAGTGCCTGACACAACAACATGCAATATTAAAGATTACTTTAATGTTTTCTTCTTTCATGACCTTCAGGCCTTTCACCTTCTTCAAGCTTAAAATATCTTTTTTTTTCCCAGTGGAAATTTCAAAATGGAGGGTGAGTAGGGGAAGAAGGGGGGAAAAGCAGTCTAAAGACAGACATTGTATTTTAACGTGGCAACATAAGTTGTGCCCAGAGCCACAGGATACATTATATCTAGCCTACCATGAAAATTGCGTGTATTTATTTTGTCAGTTTAAAAATACAAAGTTAAGGAAACATATTCTTTTACAAACAATACAGTGCTGGCCAAAGTATCTGAGGGTGTTCAAAATCTGAGGATATTATTCTCTAAAAGGGTGTCACATAATGTGAGCAGATAAATTGGGCTTCAGAAGGTTTGCGTAGAACATTCACTGAAGCATGATTTTCAATAGTGTAAAGGGAGTGCAGCTGCCTTTATAGGCCAGCTGTGGCATCTCTTGGACTGCAAAGCCTTGCTGAACCCTGTGAAAGCAATGAAATCAACCCACTAAGTAGTAAATGTCCTGTCACATACCTCTGCTTGCCCCTGTCAGATGCTCCCAGACGTTTATATTGCCCGTGCACAACAACCATCCCAGGACCCCAGTAGTGTAGACAAGCACACTGTCAGAAGACAGATCACATAATTCCTCACTGAAGACAGGCCAAGTAATGTCTTTTAGTTAACAGCAGCACAGGATGTGCAGGATCGTGGTCTAACTATAAAGACAATTTAATTTGTTATTTTCAAGCGGTTCTCTTCAGTCCTTCTTCCTCTCTCTTCATAAATGCAATGTATTTTTCAAACACCCAGCTTCACACTGGTGTAAGGGGAAGACTGATTACACCGTCTGTAGTTAAGCAGAAAGTCTGGAATTGCTGAAGCCTGCAAGAGCTAAACTTACACTTCATAAATCGAGCCCAACCTACCCTTGCCACAAATACACTATCAGCCATGCTAAATGGAAACACATCTTTATAAGGCAGAGGAATTAACTAAAATTACATGCTATGTTTATAACTGTCCTGATATCCTTCCAGCTTTGTGCTGAAATACTCCTAAACAAGAGAGCTGATCTCTTCCCTACTCTCTGAAGCTGAAAAACCTCTGGCCTGTTTATGTTCAAATGGGTTTTTTGAATATAATGGTGAATACTGCAGTGGTAGGCATATTATATAGCACAATTAATGTAGCATGCAGTTATTTCTAAGTTACAGGTATTGGGGGTGGCATGTCTTCTTTTTTAATCAATCAAGGGAACATTTCTCTATGGGGATAACTGAAGAATATTTCTTTTCCAAATAATAGAATAAGAAACTTCCTATCATTAGGACTGCGCATAAACATTAAAGAACAATCCTTGGAGATTATAACCAGGGTTAATCAGGTGCTTCTCCCTGTATTTTGGAATATTCCTCTTCAATTTCTCTTCTTTGCTTCATTTTAAAGAGTTAAAGCCCTCTCATAGCTCTGGAAAATACCCATTTACTCATATGTTATTCAAACTGACCATAGACTTGTCAAGTTGACAGGTTTTTGTCCCCCAAAGGAAAAACACAGTTGCAGTTTCTCTCACAGTATATAGCTGGGGTGTAATAAATGCAGAGGAAAGTGGTTCATTCTGGATGCCAGACACACACAGGTACCAGATTTCCTGTCCTTGTCTCCATTCAGACAAAAGACCTCAGCACAGAGAACACAATGTCACCCAGAACCTGTCCAGATTAACCAATTATATACATCCCTGAAATCTTCTCTGTGTGACTTTAGACCTATTTTGGAAAGGCTAGGATTCCCAGAAGACTTAAACCAAAGAGAAACAAACACTCTGCTTGGGTCAGAAAGCAAATGACATTGAGCCGAAATGAGATGAATGTGATGTCTATTAATAGGGAGCATCCATTTATCAACCCACCTGAACACACAAAGGTAATTTGTAAAACTGCTATGTTTATTAAACCAACTACAAACAAGTGCACTTGAAAATAATATGGCTTCCATGATCTGCAGGCTTTGTGAAAGAGATTAAACTTCTTTTTTTAATCTCCCTCCCCCTTTCTTTTCTTTCTTTTTTTTTCTTTTCCTTTTCTTTATCTGTATTTTCCTTTTCTCCTATGAGGTTGGAGAAAGAAACTATTTAAGAAAGATGATGCAATGTCTCCTGGTCATTCAACTGTATTAAAAGTCTTACAACAAACAGAGTTGTCATGAAAAGAGCAATTGCTCGTCAGTCTTTAATTTCTATGTACAATGTATTATATACAACATATGCACTCAGTTCTGACACCCTCTGGCCTGTTGTCTCCTCAAATGAGTGCCTAAGAAGGTCAATTATTTACCTGCTATAAAGCTTGCTTATTTCTTATCTGATAAATTATAAATCAAGTATTACTATAGAAATTGTTGAAATTATTTGAATAAATGGAATATTAACTTAAAACTAGGTTACTCATGTACATGAAAACTACTTCAGTGTGAAAAGATTTGAAGATTTGGGCCCTTCCCTTGTCCTTCTCCCTTTCTTTACCTCCTCAAGACAAAGCAGTACAATTAGTTCATTCCTTGTGAACTATGTTTCTTAGGCTTCTTTTGCAGACCAGTCAGGGGCAGATTAGAAAGATGTCTCTCCTTTGAGTGAGGTGAACAGAGCTAAATTAGTGACATCACTAAGCAGTGATGCTGTATCTCTTCTCTGTCGTCATCCATATAGCTTGTGCATCCTGATAATTTAAGTGTTTTCCTCTCAGTAACAGAACACTGTGGATTCATGTTTTGCTCATGTTTAAGCAGAGCCTACCTATCTGTACAATACTGCCACTGAGCAGTTGTTCAGTTGTTCTCTGTCCCATATTTGAGTGAATGTTC
>VZTB01013610.1:74509-97406 GCA_013397245.1 Thryothorus ludovicianus | reverse complement strand
TGTAAGGTCTGTGTGAAATTTATGGAGTGGGTTTTAATTATTTTTATTTTCATTTTCATTAGCTATGTACAGTGGACTTAGAGAAAATTAAGTGGCCCTGGTTTTATGTGAAGTTTATACTAAAGGAAATCTGCATAACTTCAAGAGAACAGAGAAGATTGCCTTAGTAATTTGAGAGGGGGTGGAAGCACCCCAATCTGGACTGGCATACACCAGCCTAACTGCAAGAGAAAGTCTCCATGTCTCTGCCTCAAGAGTGATTAAATAATGCTTCTCTCAAACCATTTGCAGAGATGTTCAGAAAGCTAAACTCTTTACAGAAGAGACTCCTTTAAACAAATCTTAGGTGACATAACTCATGTGGAGGTTTTGATGTGTAAACATATCTTGACTTTTTGCTTCCTGTGATAATTTTTCTAAATCTCTCTTTTTTACTGCTTCCAGGGCTTAATTGTCAAAAATGGGCAATGATGGAGGGAGAAAATAAGATTCTGATCTCTTTTATTTGCTCTATGGTTAACCTTCCATAAAAGTGTGATTAAAGTACAAATATCTTTATTGTCTCATATACTGAAGGACTTTCATGACCACAGAGGTATATTAGTTCTTTCAAGTAATCCAAGAACTTTATGCAAACATTCCTCTATAAAACATTCTGGAAAGGTATTTTCTCTAAGTGGTTTCCATGACAAGAATTTTCAGGACTATTGTTTAGGTTTTGATTTTAGTAATTCTATCAATTTCAGTAAAGGTAGATTTCCACTAGGGAAAATATGGTCACAAGATTTCTTAGGGTTATTTGCTTCTTCTGAAGCTTGGGTGTGTGGTTGGAGTTAAGTGGGGAGAAAAAGAAAGTGGGTTTTGGGCTGGCCTGAACCAACCACAGAGAACATTTATTTCCAGGCACATGTGAATAAGCTCATGGAGCTAAGGGTTATGCATACTCAGTGGATAAGATGCTGGATGAGATTCTGCTTTTATTTTCACTGCTGTGAAGCTTACAGTAGGAGACTTTTTCCCAGGTTTCTAGTTGTACCAATAGAAAAATTTTTATCAGAGTGTTGCTGTGTAAGTTTATTATACAGTCCTTGTTAAGAACAGCTTTGAGGAGTTTCGCATGCAGTGAAATACACATGCTGTGATGCCTTAGCTACTGCTTGCATTGAAACAGTTTCTGGAGATGAATTAGTGGGGAAAGCTTTGATTAGAGATATTCACACTTGTAAGAGTAGTCCTCTCCTGTGCTTGCCAACATTTGCTAGCAAAAATGAATTTTCCAGGCTTAAAGCTTAAAGCTCTGCCAAAGAAATAAAGCCCTAAAGTAGGGGTGTGTAAATTCTGCAGTGCTTCCCAAATGTCTGCAGATCATGAAAAAGGGAATGCAGTTTGAAATAGGATCAAACCAATATTTTAGCTAAAAGTGGAGATTTATCCAAAAACATTCTGGAAACAAAGTAGATATGTCTGAAATGCAAACGCAATTATCAGCATAGAAATACTTCCAAAACGTGTAAATGCAGAGAAAGCTTAAAATTTCACATTTTATTTGGAAGCAAGATAACTAACCTATATAAAAATGCTTTTAGATATTTTTAAATCAATATTTTAGGAAAAAAAAACAAGCTTGTTGAAATATTAGGAATTCTCCTACTGAAATGAGTTATATTTTTGTACAAAATAATGAAACAACTAAAATATGTATTAAAAAATTGGAATCTCCTCTTTGTTGCAACCACAGGTACAAGAGTGTTGTATAAACAAAATGACCAGAAGTTACAATGGACAGCAATGCAATTAAAATTTTTGTCTCTCTATGTTACGGTCAAAACTATCTATTGCACATCCTTTTTGTATTGTGTTATACCTCTGCAACATGAAAGTGGCACTTAGTAAAACAGCTTATCAATCACAGCAGAAATACAAGACCTTTAAATTGAAAATTAATTTAAGTATAGACCAGGATGTTATCTTCAACACCACAGTCCCTACAAAGGGGAGATCAAGCTATAATAGAAACTGTCAACCCCACATGAACCACTTAATCATGTTTATATATAACTTGCATATTAAAAAACAATATCCGATGTCAATAGCTCAGATATAAAAATATCCTAATAGTCAGTAACTGACTAATGAATACTGTAGTAATAACAGTTTAATTTGAAGAATTCTGACAGCTGGTTGCCTTGATGAGAGCTGTTACCAGGGAGCCCTAGTCCCATGCTGAGAACATCCACAGCATGCTGATTTATAGCAGCAGTGCAGAACTGTTTAATGTCAGCACCTCTCAGCTAAAGTAATAATAAACAGGAATGTTATGGTTTATTTTTCTGTATGAATTGTTCAGACTCTGTATGGTAAGCACCAACTCAATAGGGGATAATAGCTGCCATTCCCCAGGGAGTTGTAACTGAGGTTTAAACATTTTTATTGGCAAGGTTAGTATACCAAAATGAATCCATCAGAACTTGTTTTTTCTATTATCTTTTTTTCTTTTTTTTTGATTTCTTATCCCATTCTGAAAAGTAAATATCATCTCTGTAATTGTGAAAGATACTTTTAGTTCTAACTGTGGGTTTTTTTTGTACTAGTTAAACTGCTTTTTCTTTTTATAGCTTAGTGCTGGGTGTGAATTTACTACAGATAGCACTGCATAGCTTTTTTCTTTTCCTTCCTCCACTCCCTCCCTAAATTCTAAAATTTGTAAACGTGAAATCATCCTGAAAACTTCAAAGAAAGCAAGCTGCTGTTTAATTAAACATTTCATCTGAAGAAATGTTACATATTGAAAGGTTTATAGCAAAACTTTTTTCTTTTTTACAAGATTGTCACTTCTTGTATACCTACAGTTTTGAACAAAAACAATGCCTTAGAGGCAGAATTTTAGCATATAACTTAGTTTACCCTCCCATGTTGTCCAGGCTTCCAAAGACTGGAGAATATTCACTGTAAGCTAGGAAAGAGAAGAAGTCTTTTCTCAAATATTGTCTCAGAGAACTTGCATTCTATTGACTCTTACCTCTTAAGGACATATTTATTCTCGTTTTAAAACAAATCAAATAGAAAAGTCAGTGATTGCACAGATCTTTTGCTTTGCTACTAGTTGATGCTTTCTGCCAAGACACTTCTTTGGCCTACTTGCTTACAATTGCTACAGTTGTTGCTGATTGATATTTGAGCATTCCTGTTTTAATAATCATGGTACACAAAATATATGGTGAGCATATCAAAGCGAATCTGGAGCCACATCTATCCTCACACTAACGTGCCTTAAAGTAAGCATGAAGTAAGACAAACATAAACACCCCACATGCACCTCCTCATGCCTCCCTCCAGGAGGCCGTACGCTGGACACCCCAGCAGGAAAAAGCTGCATTAGAAGTGAGTAAGGGGGAAGGTGATAGAATAAATGTCTGAAAGTCTGGATAGGAATAAATATCCCATGCTTTTAATAGTTTATTTAAGGTACGGTATATCAACAAAAACCCACTTTTTCTTCTTTTTTAATGTAGGTGCAGCATCAATGCAGGTGTAAGCTGAATAAGAACTACATGTGGAAAAATCAGTAAGGAAGTGTCTTAAATTAGAAGTATGCTTGAATAATCTCCGAGAGCATTTCTTTAGAGAGGGCATTATCTTTGAAATACTTTCGAAAGCCAGAACAGTATTACATATAGATCCATCTGAAGTTCTTTGCATTATTTTGGTGATGAGATTAGGCAATTATGCTTCAAGGAGGCAGGACTGAACCTAATGAAGAGCACCTTTATTTGGCGATTTGATCTTTCTCTTGAGAAAGATAACAATTTTATCAATTTTATTTTTCTACTTTGAGTGCTGAAGTCTTGAAAGACTTTTTGTTGCTGTTGTTTTGAGTATTTGAAGAGGTGCTGCTGTTCTGTTAATTGTCCTATCACTGGCTCTGGGGGAATGACCTGGAGGGTCCATCTTGTGGCAACAAAACTGAGAAATATTCTGTTACTTGTCTGAGGCAATCTGCAAATGAAACTGTCCATCAGAACCTTCAACAGATGATCTGTAAATTCAAAGTTTTCTTCAATTTTTTGTGGGCACAAGTAGGGGATCTGATGAGATCATCAATTTGATTTTACAGCTGAAATGTTCCAAGAGTTTCTGATTCATCAGATTTTTTTTTTTTTTTTCCCAATATCTGTTTTGGATCCAAATCAGACCAAAACTGCACAAGAGCAAAAAAGAAATTTTTAACAATCAAAAATATTTTTTTTTAGGGGATTTTCTTGGCTGGATTTCCAGAAGAAAGCTTCTGAACTCTGCATATTATTTGGTGCATATAAACACTGGCTAAGGAAAACTGATACCATGGCTCAATTAGTTGTCTTTTTCACTTTTGGTAACAAAAGTGGCTCATAATTTGCATTTAATGTGGGATATCTTGTTTCATTTTGGAATTTTAGCATACTTTTTTTTTGTCTGTTTCCTTTAGAGTTTATTTTCCCTCTTTGGAACATTTAAGTTCAAACAATTAGAAGTAAAGACTTTAAATCTTTCTGGCCATAAACCTTCCATATCACTATTCCAGGTATGAATCACTGCTGATATCATGCTGTTAGCCAGCTTTTAACTGGATATTACACTTGTGCCAGGTATATCTGCCACCTGCTTATATAATTTGATAAGAGATTTATTAACTCTTTATCTGAATCACATATATAACCTTTATAAAAATTGTAACAGTTTAAAGGTCAGTCCTCCACTTATGGACAACTGTAAAAGCCTTATTTTAAAGTGACAGGATTATAATAACGGAGAACTAAGCAAATAATTAAATCATGCAACTGCCTTTAGCTCACATTACACTGCAGTCCTGTTGGCTGGAACTCATATTTGTATATAGCTCTCTGAAGGCAGAAAGTCCATGAATGCAATATGTTTTTTTATCTGTAGCTGGTATAGCAGAAAAAAGAACATAAAACAAACAAACAAAAAAAACCATAGCTATAATTAATCTTTTGGATGTGATGAAAATATGAGGAGCAATACAAGTCAATTTGAAGTATTTTTGTTCAGCAATGGCACAATATGAAGCTAATGAATGATTTGAGCTATTTCTGAAATCACCATCTCTGTAGCCAACATAAGTGCTTTGAAATAGTCCTGATATCAAGATAATGGTGGGGAAAAAATAAAAGAACTTAATCTGTTCTTGTTGATTACATTTTTAGCACTGTCTTTATGCTCTTTGCTTGGTTGGGACCTTCTAAGGTCAACTACAGAAGTAGCATAGCACTTCTCTAAAGATGTATTGACTTCTGCAGATGTTTACACTTTTCCATTAAATATCTGAGATAGACCAAAGTTTTCATTGGGTAGAAGATTTCACTCAACAGAAAAAAAAACAAAACTAAACAACATGTCTTCCTTCAATACTCAGATTAAGAAAAATGGATAGATTTAAAGCTGGCTGAAATTTCTAGGGACAACTGGATATTCATGAATTTTTCTGGCTGGCTTTATTTTTTTTTTTCTGCTGAGTTGTGTGCTGTCTTTCCCAGAACAACAGTCCAGATACTACAAGGCTGAGGACAGCAGTGTCCTTCCCCTTTCTTGTAGTGCTTGTTTGTTGGTTTGGATATTATGCCAGTTGTTGAAAAGAATTACTGGGCTGCTGTCTTGTGGTACACTAAATGTTTATTTCTCGTAGCTTGTATACTGGTGGCTTTGAGATAGCAGGGAAGGGAGGAAATTAATTCAGTGACCCAGGTAATGGCTAACTGGCTTCTTCCAAAGACTTCCTAAATATACAAAAGGGCATTTATATCTCACCATCCTATGGACTTGCTTTTGCACTAGGATCTTCAAAAGGTTTGTTGCTACTTAGTTCTCAATGTTTCTCTAGTTAATACACCTTTTTGATGACTACTCATTTAGTTGTTTGGGTTTTTTTCCCTTTAGGAAGTACATAAAAATATTTAGAGCTATCTGGTTCCACTATGAATTTTAGAATCATTTTATAATAAGACATAATATTAAGTAAAAATGATCATTCTTATGAAAGCAGGTCATTGTCTGTCTATTTAGGATTTGTCTTTAAAATATTAACAAATAAGTTACAGCTGTGTAAAGATATTTATCTTTTCTAAAGGAGGGACAGTATGCAGGCCATTTTTATGTATCCTTGCATAAATTCATGTGCCAATGAAATAAATATCATAAAAAATCTGAATTGTGTTCATTTTATTCTCATTTCTTGCTAGCAAAAGACTTCTGGTGGAGAGAGCAAAGAGAGGTAGAAAGACAAAAGCATTTTGCTGTGGTAAATAGAATGCAGTGGCAGTACAAAAATGGAGACTTTTTTTTACCCTGTTCTTCAAAGGATTGTTTTGGTTAAAATGTCAAAAATGCCCAAGGGCTTACCCTGCGCTGAATGGACTATGCCATCTGTTTGTGTAATGAGTGACTTGGTATGCATAAACTGTTACCTAGGTGGTAGGATTCTCAGTCTGTCAGCTCTCCTGTCAACTGCTGTCCTTGTTGCAACTGTGACCCCTGAAGGAATTAGTTGCATGATTGACTGACTGACACTGATTGACATCCACTCACAATTAACTCTTTAGCTGCAGCCACCATTGAAGGTTAATCTGCAGTGCAGGTATGCTGCTATTTCCGTGCCAGTGAGCTTGCACAAAGTAAATAGGACTAAACTGATAAATGGAAGCTGGAGACAGCTGAGATACAGGGCTTGTTCTTAAGTCTAGCTGCTTTCTGCCACTTGCAACAGCCCTGTTTCTTGATGTAATTTTAAGTGAAGAAAAATTTTGTCACCCTTAAAGTAGCTGAACATCTAAGGGTCAGCTTCCAGCTCTCAAAACTAGCCTTATCTGGATGCTTGTTTGAATGAAAGGGTTTGATTTCAGCTATGAAAGTGCTGAAGTCCAATGCCAGTGTGCAGAATTCATGCAAGGGATGGTTTTCACCTCTCCTCCTGAGCTGCTCAGTGCAGTTGGTGAAGTCATCTCCATTCCTTCAACTGGTTTCTTAATATAAGTCTTATCAGGGGAACAGTAGTACTGTAATATCCATATTTATCAAAAATGACCGTGTTCAGTCTTTTTGCAAAATAAGACTGGAAAAAAATTGCAAATTGAGGCAGATTTTAAAATGTTACAGCACTAAAACATATCAAAAATTTTCCTTTTCTGTGCAGACAGAGAGAAAATCTAAATTATCTAAATTTTTTCTAGCAAAACTTCAAATACACCTCTAAAAGGTACTAAGTAACAAACAAGCCTGTCAGTGCTATAATTACGTACTGATAGCTTCTTGTCTAAGTGGTTAAATTATGATTCTTATTCAAAATTCATCTCTAAGAGATTAGATGTTAAGAGCCCTAATCTGGGGACCCATTTTTCACAGTGAATTTTCCCATTTAACTCATGTATAACCTAAATTGTTTAACTTGTACTTTCATTTATGTCTTATTTGAAAGGCAGAGTGTCACATGACTGAGTGACTTTTATGTCTGGGCATCTGTGTTTGATCTGCTGAGTCAATGACTGTATTCCGGTTGTACTGAGAGCAAAAAAAGAATGTGTAGAGTTGTACTCCATGTTTGGTACACTATGCATATAGTCAAATGATTTTTTGCTAAGATAGGCCCTACGGTAAATTTAGGTTCTGATCTGCAAAGGGGCTTTGATGTACAAAGGTTTCACTGGATGATGTAAGCTGAGACCAGTAGCTTATATCCAAACAAAATTGAAAACCTTCATACATGCTCTATTCGCAACACAAATGGCCAAAATAGATTAGCAGCTTTTTGAAAAATGTAGCAAAAAAAAAAAAAAAAAAGGTATTGGCATACTGGGTACAGTGGGAATTTATTCTGAATTTAATGTCAGCCTGCTACCTTTCATTGGGACCCTAGGTGATGAACTGCTTTTCTGAAATAGGGACTATTCAGCTGGTTCAAGTGGATTGTGGGGTCTTTGGAAGGAAAACATAAAATGCTTTCATAAGCAAACAATATAATACTGTTTCATTATTTAACCATGAAGCTTCTACTAAAGGATTTGTGTTGCACTGTCATTAACATATTTTAAGTATAGAGTTTGGAAGGAATATGAAATTGACCATGTGTGTTTACAGTAATATTCGCAAATGAAATGCTTTTACTAGTACTGGCTAACCACGTGGAATGGAGAAAAACTACAGCTGTTTTTGTTCTGATTGTGAAATGACGTGTAATTTTCTTCTTTTTTAGTTTTTTTTTGGTTTTTTTTTAACAATATAATCATAGAGGTATAGAATTATAGATTGGTTTGCTCTGGAAGGGAGCCTTGAAAATCATCTAGTTTCCACTCCTCTGCCATGGGCATGGATGCTTCCCACTAGACCAGGTTACTCAGAGCCCCATCTTCCCTGCCCTTGAATACTTCCAGGGAGGGGCATCCACAACTTCTCTGGACAACCTGTGCCATGCTTCACCACTCTCACTGTAAAGAAGTTTTTTTAATGTCTAATCTAAAACTACTCTCTTTCAATTTGAACCCATTCTCCCTTATCCTTTCATTATGTCCTCTTTTAAATACTCCTTCCCCAACATTCCTGTAAGTTCCCTTCAGGTATTGAAAGGCCACAATTAGGTCATCCTGAAACTTTCTCTGCTCCAAGCAGAAAAAAACTTATTTTCTCAGGCTTTCCTCAGAGGAGGGGTGCTCCAAGCCTCAAATCATCTTACTGGTGCTTTTCTGGACTCACTCCATAAGGTTCATGTCCTTCCTGTGAGGAGACCCCAGAGCTGGGCACTGCAAATGGGGTCTCCCCAGAGCAGAGCAGAGGGTCAGAATCCCCTCCCTGCCTTGCTGCCCACGCTGCTCTGGATGCAGCCCAGGACACGTTTGGCTCTCTGGGCTGGGAGTGCTCCTGGCTGGGTCATGTCCAGCCTCTCACCACCAGCACCCCCAAGTCCCTCTCATGGGGCTGCTCTCCATCCCTTCACCCTCCAGCCTGGACTACTGGGGGCTGTCCCAACAGGTGCAGCACCTTGCAGTTGGCCTTGTTGAACCACATGAGATTCCCACAGGATGGCATCCCATCTCTCAAGAGCGGCACCACACCACTCAGCTTGGTGTCACCTGCATATTTGCTGAGAGTGCACTCCACCCCTTTGTCTATGACAGAACTTTGTCAGCAGTGTATTTTTGGAAATAGACTAAGATGCCATAAAGTGCTATCTCTGTCTTTCTGGATCTCTTTAATTCAAACACTACTTAGTTTCTCACATAATATGCTCATGTTTGAAAAGTCTTCCTTACCTTCCCCTCTATTTCTACTAGAATCATCAGCACAAAATTGTGTTTTAAGTATCTCACTTGCTGTAGGGTCTCGAAGGTGTTTCTCAGACTGAGGCTGGTGATTGTTTTGGTGTTTTTTTTTAGACATAACACTTGAATTGCTGGAAGTCAGTGAGGAAGAAAATCTTTTCCTGGTACAATGACATCTGTCTCTAATGAATGTTACTTGGTTTAGCTTCTTGCTTTATGTGTGCAAGATCAAATGGTGCAGTATTTTTATATTTACAGCAACAGACCTCTCTTTAAACAAGGTTAATCATTTCTTTGAAGTGAGAATAGTCTTTTTGTCTGTTTGCATATCACTAGCCCAACTGGATGTCACTGAAAATGGCACCATGAAACTATATTGTAATAAATGTTGCTTTTAATCTTGTTTAGTTGAATTAGATTTTGCAGACAGGCAATTCTTTAAATAGCATGCATAACATTTTAAGTTTTAATTCAACTTTTGCTTTTTCTAGGATGTTTTCAGGTGTTAAGAGATTATATTTTTTCTATGTCACATGGTATTATGTTGTTAATAGGGTTCTTTTTTTTTAAAAAGGCCTAATCTCAGCCCTGTGGCAAATTTAACCGTGCTTAAAACTAAGCAGCTTTTGTATAAATGGTGAAATTATTTCCTTGATTTTTCTTACAGCTTTTCCTTTCAGCAAATGTTTTTAGATCCTGAGTTCATGTAATGGCTATGGAATAAATAAGAAGAGATTCTTCTGATTGAATATTTCAAACATAAGCAGAAGAGAGATGTCTTCCTGTGGAAATGTTTGGTCCTTGACTACTACTGGGCAGTGTCTAACTTAATCCCCTTTAGAGATTCATGTTTTGGGTAACCCATATTACTCCAGCCAGGCAGATTTGTGAGAGATGGGTATTTCTGTTTTGAAAATTACTTCTTCCTAAATATGCTTCATCTTGAACTTTGTGATTGTGAGCCAAGCCCTACCTAATGATGAGGAGACAAGGCTCTATCTGGCTTCTCTAGATGTATTAATTATTTTTAGTGGAACCAGTGTTGGTGTTAATAACAGCATTCAGTTGGGATCAAAATTAAAGGACAAAACAGAAAAACATCTGAGTCAGAAACTGGGAGCTGAAAGGAAAGGAATGTGAATATTTGAATAGGGGATAGTAGAACGAATGGTAGAATTCCTTCAATGTTGGAATAGAGAAAAAGATGGCAATTTGAGAAAGACCATATCAAACAGAAGACAGCAAGAAAGAAAGTAGCAGAGGGAATGAGAAGATTAAGTGAGATGCTTAAATGTTTTCTCTTGAGATGGGGATGACAGCAAGAGAAGTTAGTTCATGTAGAAATGTATTTTTTTTAATGAACTGTTCATTGCAGGTGTGGCAAAATTATAAAACCAAAACAAAAAATGCAAACTAAAATATTTATGTAACGTGGAAGAACCAGGAAAAAAACCCCATTGTTTCTATATGCAAGTCTAGGCTTTATTGGTCTTTTATTCAGCAAAGCAAAATATATTTGCAGGAAGTATATGTGTGAAACCAGAAAGGTTTTACACACTGGAGAAAATCAACACCAAAACTGAAAGACGTTATATTTTCTTCTGGCAAAGAGAGTATATTTTCTATAGAAAACACTCTTCTCTTTGCTTTAATTTACACACCAGTTCTGCAAAGAATACTTTCAAAATAGCGAATAAAATTTTTAATTGCATCTCTGAATTCTATTTTAAAGGTATTACTGATAGTAACAGTGAGAATATTTGACTGCCCATTAGTTTGCCATATAATAAATCAAATTGAACTTTTCATCTTTCTAGAGACAATGACAAAATACATTTTTCTTAGTCTCAAGGGGACTAATAGCCTTCCTATAGCTACCACTTTCAAACATACTAATTGTCCTGGACTTAAATTAGTAATATTAAGCACTGTTTCCAGCTTCTTACTCCATTGAGCGATAGACTGACTTCCTCTCAGATCTAAAGACTTTGTCCAAAAACCTTTCCTCTGCCTCATCAGTTAATTTATTAAAGTGTAATTTTGCTGCTAAATATTTGCCATGAATCCAGCTTGGGATCAGAAGCACAAGGGCTCTGTTGGTTCCTTTTGAAAAATTTGTTCTCCTGAAGAAATGAAGCAGACCAAGATGCTTCCTTTGCTAATATACAGTGGTTTGTGTATTTTTTGGGAATGCTTCTACCTCTTAATGATTTGTGGAAACTTTCTGATTGCGCTTAAATTCAACTACTTCAAAAGTTGAATTAGAATCCCTACATAGATTTCATGGTCCACCTGACCCTGGATTAAAAATATATTAATGTTATTAAGTTAAAATATTATTAAGAGAAAATTTTAAAGTGAGGTAAAACAGTAAGTTAAACCATGCACACTGTAGAGTGTAGCAACTCCTAGAAAGAGGTAATAAGGAGAAGGTAAATAAAACAATTTAATAGCTGTGTAGAAAAGAATAACAGAGGCTAAAATTTCTGGCACAAAATAAGATGAGGTGATCTAAGAGAGAATACAACCCACATGAAGATTAATTAATACAGAACACCTGTCTTGGGACATTGTTTTAGCAATGTCTGTGCATAGATGTAAATGCATAATACTTAACAGTGTGAATCTTCATCCATCTTACCCCTTAGAATATTACTTTGAAAATTTATTGATAGTGTGTTTATTTACAATGATATTTTATGGACCTAAACGCAAACCAACAGTAATGAGCAACTCATGTCACTAAATCCATTTTTATGTGAATTACCATATTCAAAAAGCTGTAAGGGTAGTTAATGAACCTTGTTGATGTTCTTGTTAGAAATGCCTGACTTAGACCCTGATCTCCTCTTTAAACCTTGGTAATGACCATGACTTCATAATTTAAAATGTTTATTGTTTCTCTTCATGATACCATAATTGTAATAATCATATTTTTAAAAGCATTTAGTAAATCTGTCTTGCATAAATAAAGACATACAAAGCTTATGTTTGATTTTCTGTCTCCAAATCTAATCCTCTTTGTAGATCTAATAAGGACAAAATCCTTATGCGCTTATAAGAATCTAATAAAGCACAGGTAGACTGGGAAGCTACAACTGCCTGCATGTGTTCCCCCTGAACAGTGCATATTCTTACTTTTTTTGCAAACAACTACAAACTAAAATGTGTATGAACATATATTAAAGATATTTTTTTTGTGACTACAGTCTGAACATTATTTTCTTTACAACTAAAAGCATTTTTAATGCGTCAGGAAATGGAGTTGATTAAAAATAATCACAGCTTTTTTAAAAACATGCAGATTTGTTGTTCAGATTAGGATTGGAAAAAAGATGGGAAAGTCTGAAAATAGTTTGTTAAGAAGTTTTTAATTCCTTTGTTGATAGAATGTCTAGTAGTTCTTGAACACAGATGACTTGAGTCACCACTGTCTTCTTTATGGAGCTGTTCTCAGCTCAGGTACTGTTACAGGCAGTTAGAACCAGTATTGCAATCTGCATTCTTTTTCCCCCCTGGAGTTATCTCCTTTCATTTTAAGCAATTTTAGGAAGAAAAGAAGGTATTACAATGCTGTGGGAGACTCCATAAGAATCCAAGTGGATTTAGTTTCCTCTGCCATTAGCCAAGTGGGCAGCAGGGAGATGATGTGTAGACATTCACAAGTTTTGCATTATCCCCACTCCAAAGCCCAGGGGAAGCCTCTGATGCTGCAAAGCAACCAAAATAAAATGTAAAACTTCTTTGGAAGGCTTCAAAAGAAGTGACTATGGATTGAGTAATTATTTAACATAACAAGATGTTATTTTCTGTCTTGTGTTATCCTGTCAGTAAAACCGTCCCCTTGGGCAGGGCTTTAATGGAAAATAAACAGGCCCAGTAGTTCTGTTGTTCAAAGATATAAAATTCTTTGCAACAGGATCACTAAGAGAAAATCTGTCTTGAGAAATCTGTGGATAAAGTAACTAAACTACTTGCTTCAGGGATAGAGGGGAAAGGATATTGAGACATGAGTGGCTCTGTAGTAATTCAAACTCATGTGCTCTGATGTTGGTTGGTGTTTTCTTAAGGATACATTTTATTACTGCAAGTAGCTGAGGCTAATGTTGTTGCTTATTTGTATTCCAAACCAACCTAAACGAGCTAAACTGCATCTGCCAGAAAATCCTTTTTCTCTATTTTCTCTAACCGTCCAAACACTGAGGCTTATGTTTGATTTCAGCAGCCTCTTTGATGTCTGATCATTTAGCTGGTTATTTCAGAATGCAGGTTAATTGAGGACATGGTCTATAGTTGACTCAAGAGTTGCTTTAATAAGATTATGTTTATTAAATTGATTAAAGAACTGTTTGTCCCCATAATTGCTTATGAGAATGTTATTTGTGGTGTTAGAAATGGACTAAGATACACTTAGCCAAACTAAACATTTTGTATAAAAATTTCTGTTTATGGATTTTTCATGTGTCTTTTTCACTTGCACTAGTGCATGTGAGGGGGCAGCTTTTTCTGGATCTCATTTGCTTACAGGGATCCATTGACCTGTGTTAATCTTTCCACCTGGCAACTGCTTGGTATGCAGCGGCATGGCAGCACACCAGAGGCAGAACCTGGGCAGGATTTCCTGGCTGTCCATAGGTCAGGGTCAGCGAGTTGTCCTTTTTCAGGGGCTTTCCCTAGGTTTCTGCTTTCAAAGCTTTACAGAAAGGCACAGATTCCTTACATCTCAGCAAAGAGGCAAAGAGTTATTTCAAACTGAAAGAATAGCTGTAGTTTTACCTCTTTTGAAAACACAGTAGTACCAACAAAATTACAGAAAGACCTCAAAATAGATTATTTAATTGATTTTATTTTTAAATAAAAGAACTCATTATTGGCATTGAGAAAAATCACACCATAGAAAGAGGATGACAAAATTTTTTGGGAGCTTCAGGAAGTACTGTAGGTGAAATTTCCCTTAGAAATATAGCTCTGCCAAAATGGAGGAAAAGTCAAAGTATAGATAGTCTCCCCAACATAACTGAAGTTGTCCCTTGTTTTACTTCAGTAACTCACAATGAGGTTCATATTGGCTCTTGCAGAAAAGTTTGCTTATCTTTCTTGTCCCATAAAATTTCTCTAAAATGATCTTCCAAGCACCTAGATAATGGGTACTTGCCACTGTACCTGCAGAGGTATGACTGCAGTCAAACTTCTGCTCAGAGAAGGAAATTGTTTCTAGCTATTAATTTCATTTTAGTCGCAAATTAAGAGAACATTTATGGGAGCCAGATTATTAGGCTCAGTTATTAAAACTAAAGTTTACTATTTTTATTAAAGCCACACATCTTACTTATCACAGCCATAATGTTAGTTTTGACACTAGAAATTATATATTAGGAATCAATTGAAGTTGTTAAGCAGCAAGATATAAACAATTTTGTGAAACATTGTAGAATTTATCATTAATGTTCTTCAAAAGTATGATGAAATAAAAGTGGCTAAGATTAAAAAAAAATCTCTAACTAGGAAATTTATTTTTTGAAAATATGGAAAACCTAACCAGAATTAAAAAAAAAAAAAAATATAAAGCAGACAGCAGTCTCTGAAACTGTAATCAAGGGCTTTTGTATACTAAAGAGCTATTGTGAGGGTTTGTTTTTTTTTTTATTTAAGCACAGAATTAGGAGAGTTTAACTTTCTACATTTTGAATATTTGGTTGATTATGAAGAGAGTTTTTGGTTGATTATGAAGAGAGTATGTAAAGTAGAGAGAATAGACATGAGGTTTCTGCCACTGAGAATTGGTGAAAACTAAACAACTGATGTCTAACAAGATTCTAAAGATCATCTTAAAACATCAGAGGATTTAATGACCCTAAAGGTACATTCTCAAGTTTTCTGCATGTAGAATTAAGTGTATAAGATGTGAGTGGAAAGCTCTTATGCAAGAGTTTTGATGTCAGTCACTGGTCAGAAATTGCCTCCATTGACTTTTATAACACTTATGAAGCTGGAAAATGCTAGTATCTCACGTTAGATATCACAATGATTTATAATAGTGTGATTCTACCAAATGGTAGTCTACTCCTCATTTTTAGACGGGGCCACAGGCAGATGCAGAGCCTGAGGGCTTCTTCCCAGTCTGTTCCAAACAGTATTTGTGTAGAGCATTCCACAGCCTGCCATGTGTATGCTCACACTGTCTAAAAGACATATTTCTTAAGACAAAGTCTGGTATTGAAAATATCAGTGCATCACAAACTGGAGAATGCCGATCATGTTTTTAGATGCTTACTGTTTAAATAAGCAAATATATCAAAGCCAAAACTTTGGACAAAATGTAGGTATTTCCAAATTACTCCAATATTATAAACATACAGAGCTGACTGGGAAGGTCAGGAGTATCAAATAGTATGTTCAGGTCTCTACCATTTTTTTTGTCCCCACTTACAAATCTTTTTGTATGACACCTTATTCGCCTCTTGGAGCAGAATATTGATTTTTTTTTTCTGCTTCTGTTATTTTCATATCTAATATTTTTCTCTACTCTCATGTTAACCTCAGTATAAGTTTCCCTTACTCAAGGAAACTAAAACTTTAGAATAGCATAATTTTGAAGAATGGAGACCCCTTTCCTGATTCCTCGGAGATAGAAGAGTTGAAGATTTGGAGAGTGCCAACTGCCTACTGCTCAACATTTGAGACATAATGCCATTGGATTTGTGTCATCCTTTTTCTTGTTTTATTGCACAACCTGTGTTCTTTTGTGATTTGCTACTTTGACATTTATATTACAGACATGGTAACATGGACTATGAGCTTATAAGTGAGCTGCCTCATAGTTTCTTCTCCCCCACTAACTAGCCAACAATTAGTTTTTCTTGGAATTCTCATACATATCAGGTCGAGGTCTGCTGGAATAGTCATGAGTTTAAGACGACTGAACAGTCTTTAAAATCCTTATAATGTATTATGAATTCCTTTGAATTCTTGCTGTATTACCTTATGATGGAATGTCTTTGTATTCTGTTCTCTATTTTCCAAGATGCTTAAATTTGATCTAAGAAGATACTGTAATCCAAAATATTTTTATTTCCTTGTTCTTATGGAACACATATGAAACATATGTTCATTAGTTACAGGGCCTAATTTAAATCATAATATTTTCAAATGGCCAACATCAAATAAATGTAAGGAGTAAATGTCAGTGTAACATGGTAAACAAGCTATGAAGTGCATCTGAGTGTGAAGAGTGTGATTACCCAGGGATAGGGTTTGTGAGTACTGGGCAAGTAAAGCAATTTACTTTTGGATAATAATGTGATTTTCTCACACAATATGCCAGATTACCTTTCCCTCAGCTCTTGCTACTCTCAGTAATATTATCCACTTAGTGCACTCAGTTCCTGAGCCTTTGCTGGATAGTGCAAAGACCACCAAGCAGCATGTGTATGTACATACACATGCCCACACTGCTGCTGTTATGAATTTTCTTATTAGCTTTTAGATGTTCACAAAACCCAGAGCAGACATTAATTTGTTTCACCAAGCAGCGGCAACTAAGTTGCTGGTAAATTGGGGCATATGGAGGAAGGTTAATATTTCCTCTCTTGGTAGCAAAAAAAAATTTCCTACATTGCTTGCTCAGAGAAACTTATTGTATTTATCTTGTTCCAGCTTACATTTTTTAGTGTTTGCTTAATGATTAGACACATAAGTGAATCTATTTATTTACAGCACTGTGCATGACTTTCTGCAGTGTCACACACCATAGACAAGTGCAAAGGCATTGTAAAATATATTATAGAGGGGTTTTATTAGATATTTCTTGATATGTTTTTTCTGCAGGGTGTAAAATTGGAACAATAACCTAATCTAAATTTTAATTATTTTTACTTACAGTGGATACCTTTTCTTTCTATCAGTGAGGCAAGTGTTTGTAAATACATGTGGTTTTTTTTTTTCTTCTGATGAGCTCAGTAAGCTTTCAATGTCCAATTATTTAGCATTAGAAGTCGCTGTTACTAAATCAGTCTTACAAATTTTTGCAATGAGACTCGAGAACCTAAACAGATTGTAATACATTTGGGGAATAGTGGGAATTTTCAGTGCAATGATATCTTTTTGAAATAACTTGGTCTGAGTAAGGCAGAACTAGAAACAGTGAGCCACAGTGTGATTACATAATGGAGATAATGAAGACTGCAACCAAAACAAGTACTGTGCATAAAACTAGTTTCAAATATCTTACTCACTAATATTTATGGGATATCTATCTGAGAGAAAACAACTTTAAGACACATTTAAATTGAGGATATTTTGAGCACCAGATATAGGAAAAACTGACTGGCCCCATTTCAGCAATCCAGTGTAAGTGTGCAGCCGCAGTATGTGCTGAGTCAAGCTGGGCCAAGGAAAGAAAGACTTGCTCAGTTGTGGAGGATTCATCAACACCCTCCATGCATCATCTGGGAAGGATGTCCCTCACAGATGTGCACCAGTTTAGCCCTAAACCCCTGACTGCACCACCTAACACATATGATTAATTATATTTCACAGAAAAGCACATCTCTTCTTTGTTGTATGCAAATATAGACTTTTCCAAAGAAAATACACAGATGGTATAGGATACAGACTAGGACCAGAGAAGAGTTAGTCTGACATCAAGAGATTGGTCAAAGACAAAAGCAAGTGTTCCTTGTCATTAACAAGCCAAACTGTCATCTTTGTAGCTACGTCATTGTTCAGAACCATTTTTAATACTCTATTTAAAGGTATTAGTTATTTCATTGTTCAAAATAATTATTAATACACTTTTTAAAAGCATTAAAGTCTTGCAACTTGATATTGGTGTATTTGGAAAGACATTTATTACAGCTATTTTCATTCTGTATTTGTTCCATGGGGAGACATTGTGATGCTGTTGACTGATCCTGACACTAAAGTTGAGAAAGGAAAGTCTACATCAGAGTAATTTCACTAATTTTATTATATATGTCCCAAACTCTGTTTCTGCAGTTGCAATGATTGCATACAATGATGCAGAGTTTTAGAAAATATAATGGCTATTTATTTGTGATAAGCTGTACAAGAAGTTCCTGGCTTGCCTCATAGTGTAACTGCCCCAGTTCTATAAAACTTCACACCATGCTACCATCTATCCTCTCTAAACAGGGTAAACTAAGTACATATTTAAACTTGCATGTGCATAGTTTCTTAATTTGTAATAATTTTCCATTTAAAACTCCAAATTGTTTAATTTCTTTTCTTCCTTCTGTTTCTGCCTAGATGAAATGATTAAATTCTGTTCTTCTATAAGGACAAATCTAAGGAGACATTGACCATCCAAAGAATAAATGAGTCAAAATGTAGTCTTATTAACAGGTTTTAGAATTCTACAAACACAGATAGCTCTTAGTAGCTTTGATGATCGTAAATATATCAATATTTTTAATTAATTAACTGAATAATCAGCACACTAATCATATGATAGTATATCTGATCAGTGCAACATAGATCAGACAGAAAACTCTGGCAAGGGAAATCCACTTCACCTAAACAGTTACTACTATAAATGCAAGCCATCACATTCAGTATAAAAATTTTCAAGGATCAAAACCAAACAAAGAGAAAGTGATGCTTCTTTGATACCCTTTTGTCCTCTTTCACCATCTTGTTTCTCCAGGGACTATTGGAAAATGTTTTTGCAAATTCTGAGTTTTACCTGTTCTTAAATACCATGGTTCTTCAATTCGATAAACATTCACAGAGAAACTGTACTTCACTGCGTTTGTTAAAAATTCTTTTGAGAATAGACAGCTATTTCTCTAGATTTCTGTCAAGATGGAAGGTGTTGATTTTTTGTTTATTTATGGAGAAACTCATAGTTCTTGTTTTGCATCTACTGAGTTCAGACATTACAGATCTCTGCCAAGAAAACAGGTTGTAAATATTATAATTTTGAACCTTCCTTTGGCACATGGGGTCTATTGAAAGGGTACAGATCAGGATCCAGTATAAAGTGAAACTTTTCATGTTTTAAAGTAGACTTTTTTTCCATGAAGACTAAATTTTTTGTCATTGTTTTGGGGAAGTACAAAAACTCCTGGTGGACACTGGAGGTCATGTTTTCTTTCTTAATTATTCTGAAGGATGACAGGACAGTAATGTTTGCCTTGCATTGTTCAGTGATAAATGGTTTCAGTACATTAGGCAAGATTATTTTATTCCAAACGCTGCAAACTAAAGAAAGTCAGTTCTCAATCATTACAGAAATGTTTGTTCACCTTGTTCCTCATTTGCTCTGACTATAAAAAATAAGTCTACTTGAGAGCATACAGCAGTATGATTGACTTTATGGAGTAGATGCCAGAGGGGTTTTGTTATATGAAATTGCATTACACTTCCTTTTTAACATATTCAAAGTAATTAGTCCTTGTTGACATTCACAATTCATACAATTATACATCCCTCGAAAAAAGACCCCACATTATGGAGCTTGGCAAATAATTAATATCTAAAGTTTGTCATGGAAGTCCATTTTAAAAAGTGATGTACAGGAAGGAATGTAAGCTTTTCACCTTCATAGTCCTCTTTATTTTTTATAGTCTATCTAAGAATCAAGGAAAGGGTTTTCTACTTTCTAAGCAGTACTAACTACACTCTGCTGGAATCATTGTTACTGTTGTTATTATTATCGTAATATGATGACTGATGTGCTGGGTTTTTTTATGGCAGTCATTATCAATGTTGTCTAAAGAAAGCAAAGTCCTGGAAACACTAGTCCTTTCAAAGAGTGCATAAGAAGGATTTTTATTCATGTTATTCTCAATTAGTATGAGAGGAATTAAACACATCTGTATATGTGTTCATCCTGAAGTCTGGAGATAAATCCTGGAATCAAATATGCTTTTCCGAAGCTTAAAAGACACACCATAACAATGTTGTATCCTGACCTGAACAGTCTACTCTTTAATTCTTACATCTGAAAGAGTTCTTTCCGTCTAGAAATCATGTCTGATGAGGACTGGCTGAAGGAGCTCGGGGTGTTTAGTCTGGAGAAAAGGACACTCAGGGGGGACCTTATCACTCTCCACAGCTACCTGGAAGGAGGGTGTAGGCAGGTGGGGCTGGTCTCTTCCCCTGTGTCTCAAAGAAAAGGATGAGAGACAAGGCCTTAACTCACAGCAAGGGAGTTTGGATTAGATACTAGGAAAAAAAAATCATTGAAAGAGTGATTAGGCAGTGGTCACTACATTTGGAAGTGCTCAAGATATGTCTGGATGTGGAGGATATGACTTTGTTCCATGCTGGTCCTTTACGGTGATACAGGATTGATTGCAGGATTGAATGATCTTGAAGGTGGTCTTTTTCAACCCTGACAGTTCTGTGGTTCTGTTTCTAAAAACCATTTACTCTAGAAGAAGACAGTTGAAATGAGTTTCTCTTGAAAAATCAGGTCCTTTTAGCATAGGTTTCAGAAAATTTCTTTCAATGACAGACACTGACCCCCTAAATATTCTTTGCATTGTTTCAAAGTGACCTAGTGCTTTTTCTACATACACCATAGATCCCTGCTGTAAGTTGCAATAAGCAAAAGGCAGAGACACTGAAAAGATACATCTCTCTTGTGGAAATGCATGAGGGAAAGTGAAGAATGACTACACTAATCTTCAGACTATGTAGCAAGGTATGAGGAGGGCATTGTGGAACATCTTCCAGGCTTGGCTGCAATTAAATTTTACTTAAGTTAAATCAGAGAAGAAAATACAGCCCAAATGAAAAGCAACTAGTTTTCGTGTCTTCAAGCATGCCTTTCTCATGACTACTTGAATTTTGTTTTTATTTCTGGCTTGACATGTATCTCATAACTAAACCACAGGAGCTAGGTGCAACATGTTTGTACTAATCCAGTTACAACATAGGAAAAAATCCTGGCAATGTAATTATATTCTTATACTTTCTTCTTCTTGGGGTCAAGTATGAGCCTATGTAGCACTAGGTAAACAAACATAACATGCAAGAAGTGAACAATTGGCTCAGGGGTCAGGCACAAAGGGTTACAGTGGGTGGGGTGACTCCAGACTGTGGACCTGTCACCATGGGGGTTCTGCAGGGCTCCATCCTCAGTCCTGGACTTCTCAACATCCTCATCAATGGCTTAGACACAGAACTGGAATGGTTACTAAGGAAGTTCACAGATGATACAAAACTGGGAGGAGCTGTTGACTCCCTTCAGGGCAGGGAGGCCCTGCAGAGAGACCTTGACAAATGAGAGCACTGTGCAGGCACCAATCATATGAAGTTGAAGGGCAAGTGCTGGATTCTGTACCTAGTATGGGGCAACCCTGGATGTAAAGACAGGCTGGGAAAGGAGAGACTGGAAAGCAGAAATGAGCAGAGGAAAGAGCCCTGGGGGTGCTGGTTGAAGCTGAACATGAGCCAGCAGTGCCCTGGCAGCCAGGAGGGCCCCGTGTCCTGGGGGGATCAGGCCCAGCATCACAGCCGGGCAAGGGAGGGGATTGTCCCGCTCTGCTCTGCTCTGGGGCGGCCTCAGCTCCAGTGCTGGGGGCAGTTTGGGTGCCACAACACAAAAAAGACACTGAGCTGTCAGAGAGTGTCCAAAGGAGGCCACGAGGATGGTGAAGGGTCTGGAGGGGAAGCCGTGTGAGGAGTGGCTGAGGGCACTCGGTCTGTGCAGCCTGGAGAGGAGGAGACTGAGGGGAGAGCTCACTGCACTTACAACTTCCTTGTGAGGGGAACAGGAGGGGCAGGCACTGATCTCTGCTCTGTGTGACAGTGACAGGACCTGAGGGAACGGCCTGAAGTTATTTCAGGGGAGGTTTAGGTTGGGTATCAGGAAAAGGTTCTTCAGCCAGAGGGTTGCTGGACACTGGAATGAATTTCAGGGCAATGGTCACAGCCTCAGCCCAAAAGAGTTCAGAGGCATTTGGACAATGCTCTCAGGCACATGGGTGTGGGTCTTAGGGTTGGTGCTGTGCACAGGACTCAATGACCCTTGTGTGTCCCTTTTGACTCCTCATATTCTGGGATTTGGTGACTAAATTGTAATGCAAGTGTCCAAAACCATACAAGATTTGTTTGCTTCAGAATGGTCATTGTCAAGTAAACTCATTTAACTTGCTACTTCATAGTGGTCCAGTGTGGTAACATTTTACAATAAGAGCCTGACAGATGAAATAGAAACTAATGGTCCATTAGTACTGTGATATCTAAACCCCAAGAGGAGTGTAATTTT
This sequence comes from Thryothorus ludovicianus, assembly GCA_013397245.1. NCBI lineage: Eukaryota > Metazoa > Chordata > Aves > Passeriformes > Certhiidae > Thryothorus > Thryothorus ludovicianus. The sequence goes on along the minus strand of VZTB01013610.1, from coordinate 74,864 downwards.
TCTGTTCATTTGGTTAGGCTCAATTTACATCAAAATTTAACTGCAAATAATTTACATTTTCCATAAACAGTTTTGATAGAGTTCATAGTTTGTTTAAATTATATAAATACCAAAATTCCTTTATTTTGTGCACACCAAAAAACATAAATACTCCTGCTTCTTAAAGTTTCCAGTGATTCAAACCCCTGCTATAATGTCTTTATGATAATATAGTGCTGTAAATTGTCTTGTAGCAGATTTAAAAACTATACTTTTCTTTGGGCTGCACTTTTAAAAGTACCGGGTTGCTATATCTGAAATTGTAAAGAGGATGGAGTGACTCATTGAAAGTCTAATTTTATCCATTATAATCTTG
>VZTB01013610.1:50699-74481 GCA_013397245.1 Thryothorus ludovicianus | reverse complement strand
TGGTTTATACTATTTTAGAAGTGTTATTTGATCTGGAAGATAATTCTGTAACCTTCAGATTACTGCTGGGTGACTTCTGCAGAAAAGGAATTACCAATGCATTAAATTTGAATTAGCTTTGAGAAATCATGCAGATGTATGCACAGAACATTACAGCAGTGCTGTCTCCAAGGCACAGCAGAATTGCCTTTATGCAGTTTTAAAGAATCACTTGAGCAAACCTTAAATTACACACATGGTGAAGCTGAGACAGCATCTTTACTTAAAAAAAAAAAAAAACAACTAAACATGTATACACATGTACACAGAGCAAATAAAGCTTTCAGAGTTGTCTTTCGGGGAAATCTGATCATAAACAGACTGCTGCTGAGTGGGCCATTTGGGCTCAGACCCGTCATAGTGGAGAGCAGTGCTGCACGTGCTGTGGAAGTGTCACTTAGACTAATGATTATGAATTATGCAGAGGGTCACATCCTCTTAGTTACAAGTCATTTCCACATTTTCCCTTTAGACTGCCTAGCCTAATTTCATTTTTTTTCCTTTTACTGCTGCTGGCAAATAACATGCAGAATGAATGCCAAGACCTTCATTTATTCTCGTTTCATTTTTCTCTCATAATTTCAAGTCAGTAAAATGACAGAACAGTTGGAGGCGGGGAAAGAAACAGCTACTATTGGTGGATTAGGAAAAAGCTCCCTTCAGTTTGCTAGGTCATTGAATAAAGTAGGACAGTAAAAAGCCTTAGAAGCTCTGTGGTTTGCTTCAGACTGTACATTCCAAGCATTTGTGCCAAAACCATAATTTCTGTATTTACCCTCTTTGAAAAAAAAAGGGATAGTTTGACATATTTTAAGAAAGCATTGCCATTTTGGAGCCACTAACCTGACAAGAGCAGGGTGCATGACCTTCCCCTGTCCTAGGACTAACCAGGTAACGTAGTGCATAGAACAGAAGTGCCAGCATGGCTCATTGAGCCACTGTGGAGCAGGAGGTGCGAAAAATACAGCAAATACATCCCTGGCCTGACTGGGTATGCCTTGGAATGCCCTTGACACTGAATGGGAAGATGACACATTTGGAGGGCAGCAAATGAACAGAAAGTTGTGGCAGCCAGGAAGATGAAGGCTTGCTTAGGGAAGAGTGTGTGGGAGGATGTTTTCCTGCCCAGGGACTTTGTCTTTCTTCCAGTGCTGCTGGGTAGTACAGGGAAAGCAAACTGGCAGTGTTCAGCTCCAGGAGGTTTCTCCCACACAAGCAGTAAAGGAGGAAAAAGATTGTTAACTATAAGGATAGCTGTTTTTCTTAAAGCAAATGTACCTTTTTCTAGCCTTTCTTTAAAGGTAGTTAATACAACAGAAAATTTAGTTCATCCCTTAGCAGTACAGAAGATTCCTCAAAATCTAGCACTTCATCTCTAATATTTGTCTCTTAATATTTACTGGTCTTGTTTTTCATTAGAGCTTGAGAAAAATTGCAACTTGTGTTTCAACCTGTACCACTCATTTAGGAAAGAAAGGTAAAAGCATTTCCCAAAGCATTTCCTCCTTGTTAGCTTATGACTGCGTTTAATACCACTGTCTGAGTACAAAATGATTCAACAGATAAAGTATCATATCTTGTACTGCCCAGAATGAGGTTTAGGTGAATAGATATTTATTAACTCAGTTGGTCAAAGCAAGTTGCTGACAGTGTTGTGGATTTGATCTCTGTACAGACCATTCAGTAAAGAGCTGGATTGAATGATCCTTGTGGGCTCCTTCCAATTCAGAATATTCTGTGGTTTTGTGAAATATTTTATCTTGCAAGACCATCTAAAATTTAAGTTATATTTTATTTATAAAATACTGATACTCTCTGGTATAAAAAATTATTCTTTTAAAATAAATTTAATAATGGTCTCAGACCCAAGTCAATTAAATTGAATCTTATTCCTATGGCACAGAAGAAGACTTCATTTCCATCAGAAAAAGCTTGAACTGATGTTTAAATTTAGCAGTATGTGTCCAGAGTAAATAAATTTGGGCTTTCAGTAACAAGGATAAAGAACACCAGTAGCACTACTGTATGTAAATATGAGGGCTATTAGTTTGAATAGCCCACATAATGCTAAACTAAAGGACAGAATAAGATTCTTACAACAACTTTTTTTTGCATTTTTCAATTCTAAGAATACAAGGAAAAAAAAATCCTCAAAATTAATTACCTCTAGGAGAACATCACCTGAAACTTTTATAAGACTAATTGGACACAGTTCTAGAATGCCACTAGTTACCAGTCCTTCATGATTGAGCTTCCAATTTCCTAACAGTAAATAGAAAGGATATTCATGAATCTTTGACCCTGAACCACTCTCTTTGTTCTGCATTTTTTTAAATGCCTTTTATTTTCAAATGTTATTTTCAAGTAAGAATCCCAAATGTTTTTCCCACACATTTTTTCCAACTAAAGCAGGTGAATGGCAAAGACAAAATGTGTAGTAGGAAAGAATGGTTTAAAAGAACCAGCCTGGATGACAAACTAACAAGTCCATTTGTCCCTCTTATCTGTTCCTAAATCAGATGTAATCAGATAGCATTTTGTAGGTGTCATCTGGAAGCAAAAAACAAAAATTAGCATAGATTATGAAGTACAGACAGGGAAATATGGCTAAGTCATGTGGCAGTACATGGGATATTACAGTTTTTCAGTAGCTTTATGTCTAGGAGAGACAAGGTATGCTGAAGATTACAAAGGTTGCTGTATCCAGAAGACCACTATTTGAGATTTTTTTACCATTTAGTCTTAGTTGCTGTGATTTTAGATCTTGATATATCTAGAGTTGCAGCTAAATACTCTTCTAAATCCCATTGTTCATAGTGACTGACAGAGAGTGGTTTTCATTTCCATCCTGTTTTTTTTTTTTTAACTGAGGGTTTTATTCCCTGCCAAGCTGCAGGTCAAATGAGTGGAAATACTACTGGTATGCAGAAAATACTGTGTACTGGGGTTATGGAGTGACAGAAAACATATATGAGAGCATATAGCATGTAGAAAGGGATCATGCAGTTATATTTATTTCCTTTAAGAGTAGCAACAATCAGGAGGCCTTCCTTCTCCCAAGGACATATATCAATTTAAAGGAAAAGATTTGTATTTTACTTTCATATGCACTGACTCTTTGACGCTGTGTTTATGTTAGGGTACAAACCATAATTATCCATGGCTATTCCAAGGGACTTCAGCATGCTGATACTCTGATCAGGAAGTTAAATCAAATTGTTAACTTCAAAGAACTTCTGATTTTAAATAAAAATAGTAAGTCTCATTATAGTAAAATACAATTTATGTGTCTATAAATATATACAGAGCTTAGCAGAAATCCCTTAATCGTTGCTATAGACATAACTTTCTGTGTGGTGAGGGAATTTGGTGACTTGATACTCTGATCTCCTTCACTTATACAATGCAGAACTAGAACTGTGCAAGTGAAATATATCCTTCTTTTTTCTTGACAGAGAAATGAATGCATAGTGTAGCAGATTGCTTTGATTCCATTGGAAGAGACCATTATAGTGTAACTTACTAAAGGGATAACATTAATTTTAAGTATGCTCTGTAATTTTTGACTTCTTTACTGGAAACCAGATATGGTGTAGATGATGACTAGATACTTTAAATCCCCATCAGCACATCTGCCTACATGGCCTTTGCTTTCCCTTCCACTCAAGTGCAAGGATTGGGAGGAAGAAACTTGATTGAGCAAAAAACTTTCAGCACTGGCAAAGAAGCAGTAGCTTCACAGCTGCCTTGGACCTCCCATGGCTGGAGTGACCTTGTTGGTGTAGCCGAATGGACACAATCTCCCTCCACCACCTGCAGCCTTCTGCCTCCCTTCAGCTCCTAACAGCTCTCCCATGCTCCTCCACACAATCACACTGTGGTGTCAGCTCCATCCCAGGCTGTTTGGGGCACTGAGGGAGAGTAGCAGGCCCCAAATGACTCCAAGGAAGCCAGTGAGCAGGTGGGCACAGCAGCTGGAGAGCAATCCCAGACAGCCGGCAGGTGGATGTAGCAGCAGGGGGGCAACACCAGACGGGCAGCAGGTGGAGAGGGCAGCAGGAGGGCAACACCACTTTGTACTCAACTTGACATTAATTACACTTGTTGGAATCCTGTGTGACTCCTAAGACCCTTTTTTGGGTGTTAAATTACAAAATATATTTGTTTAGATTCTGGATGTAGCTTCCCCTAATGTCTGAAGACTTAGGAAGTAATTGGAGGGAAGACAGAAGAAAGAAAGCTTTCTCCCACCCTTAAGCTGCGAAATCTGACCAAAATTTGTGGACAGGATGAGGTGGCAGTTTGTTAATTTGCCCCAACCATCCATGTCCCTAGGAAAAGCCCTTAGAGGCATTAAATGTTGCTGGCTTTCTCAATGGTTGTATTGTGTGGAGTTCTGCATTGTGATGTTTCCTGAGATGCCCAGATGTTTATAATTAATTTAGTCTGATTACTTCTAATTACTCCTTCCTATCCATATTATCTTGCATTTGTCAACTTCATATGTAAGTAGCCTTGCTGCCTATTTAGTTTAGTTTTGTCAGGTCCCTTTGGACCTTCTCAACCTTCTCTAGCGATGACTAATCTAAATAATTGTGCTCTATGTAATTCGTTTTCGCACCCATCTCCCCAGAACAATAATAAGGAAAACAGAGTCTTATTAAAGTACAGAAACATGAAGAATACCATTGTAATCCTGTCATGAAAACTAAAAATCTAACCATTACCTTCCTTCCTTCTGCACCTTCCTTCCGTACCTTCCTTCTTTCCTTCTGCACCTTCCTTCCTTCTATGCCTTCCACGCCTTCCATGCCTTCCACACCTTCCACACCTTCCACACTTTTCCTCCTTCCATGCCTTCCTTCCGCACTTTCCTCCCACACCTTCCTTCCTCGCCTTCCTTCCTTCCCTGTTAACTTATTTCTAAGTCCTGGCGGTATTTTAACCCTTTTCAACCCTACCTTACCATTGAGGCATTTTGTCAAAAGCTGTTTTAAAGTCTGAGTAAGTCACATCTTTAGCAACAACATCATTGATATATATACTCAAAGAAATCTGTTAGATGAGAGGGATGGATTTTTCCTTCTAGAAGATTATTTCCTGCAAAATATCTTGCTCAACTATCTTTTCTATAATATCAGTTACTTTTAATTGCTTCTTGATAGTTTTCATGATCTTCATCAATACACAGTATGCTATTCAGAGATATTTTGAAGTGCCTACTTATGAATCCTAACACCTGATCTACAGTTCAGGGAAACTTCCTCCCTTTCAGTCTCATTCCTTGAAACCTCCCTTCTTCCATTGACAAGACTACATTTCCAGCTATTTTAGTCTCTTCTGCTTGTTTCTCTTTCTAGAAGGAGGGCAGAAACTTCAGAGAAATATGTACATTTCAAAATAGTCCCTGGTCGCTGCTACAGCTATCTGCTAGAAGAACAACCCTCTAATGTATGCTGATGTATGAACATTGGCATTGTAACAAAAGACCCAGATTCAAAATTATTTTAGTCTTCTAGGTGCCCTTTATTGCTTATTCATGATCTTCCAGCATTTGCTCTATGCTTCTGTTGGGCAAAGTTAAGAAATAAAGAGGAGTGCCTTCACCTCCTGTGCTGCTGACTACTTCCAAGGTCACCTTTCTTTTTTTGTGATTTTCAGTCCATGTGCTAGAGTCCACTGAAATATACAGAGCTTCTTGGGTGGGACTTTTTAAATGATCAGGTTGAGGCAAGATCTACAGGGAAAACTGCATAGATAAAAATACAGTGGAGGAAATGTATTTTCTCTCTAAAGGAAAGTGAGTTTCTGTCTGTCCACTTCCCTCTGCCTCTCTAGTGGCTAAAAGGAGGGTCTTGAACAGTAGATAATTAGAAGAATTAGGGGAACAGGAAATTATAGGTGCTCTCTGAAAGGTAAGACCAAGAAAGGCTTGCAGCTTCCCTTTCCTAATCCTGCTTTCCTACAGGCCTAGGCCACAGCTGTTAAGGTATGAGGTAGACAATACATTTCACTGCTCTGTTCCTAAAAGGTGGAGAACTTGTAGACATAAAAAAGAAATAACCTCATGATGTTCCTTCTGAACCCTTCCTCTTTCTCCAGAAGCTGATCCATTTACCTTTACCTTAGAGAGGAAGATTTTGACCTGAAGCATTGTATTTTTTCCATTTGTCCTTTGTTGAAGCTATTTTTTAGTGCTTACACACATACACAGACACACACACACAGAGTTCAATATTTTATGAAGAATCGTCATTCCTTTCTATCTGAAACAATTTGGAAAAGGCAAGTCTCACACTTTTCCTCAGATTTCACTTATGTACAACAGATGGATGTATCCATTTTTCTAAAACACCACATCCTTTTAATTAAGGCTATTAAAAATAAAACCTGTTTGTAGCTGGTGTTGCTTGACAGAACACATAGGCGGAACTTCTGTGGGTTCTTTCATGGCTGGTACAATACGAATATGACTCATTTAACATTTCCAAAGTGTTTTCTTCCAAAGGTTTCAAAAGCTTTACCAATTATATAAGCCCCACAGTTCTACCTGTAATAAGTTAGATCATGTCTGTGCAACTGTTCAACAGTTTACATGTAAGCATAGCATCACATTTTACCAAATAAGTCAGTATTCCTTAAAAATTACAAAACTAGTAGAGTGCTTGGAAAAGGTACCTAGCTTACAAGGAAAGTGTTCAGAATGAGAGATAGCTCCTTGCAGGAATACTAAAACTGCAGCTATCAAAATTTTAGCCTTTCAACAGATTTTGCACATCTATGGGTCTGCAAAGTATGCCTACAAACAGACCATTTTATCCGTCCTGTTCCTTTAGTATGAGGACTGATCCTAAGAGGGCCCCGGATCCATTTCATTAGGCAAATAGTGCTCAGAGATATCAGAAATGCCTTGACATTGGCTACTAGCCTGGACTTGCTATCTCTAATGTCTCACTGATAAAATAGACAAATCTAAACCCTTCAGTAATGCTTCTGCTATTACACGGTAATTTTCTCTTCCTACAGACAGGATACAATGGGTCACTAATAACGGTCAGGAGCCAAAATGATGCATTTTATTGTAAATAATCCAGACACTAGTTGAACAAAATTGAGCATGTTTCTAGTGTCAAAATTAGTAACTGTGTTTGGACCCCTTGTTTCTGACCATGCTGGCAGGAACCCTTTTTTGTATTTGGATCTGTTTTGAGGTTTGCAGACAGCATATTCACTGCTCTTCCTCTCTACATTCGGGCTAATTGTGAGTATATAAAGCACATGTGCAGAGGTGGGAGCGCAAGGCAGGAAGGTCAAGGATTGTTCACCTGCAACCTGCAGGGGCTCCTCAATAAAGTTAATTTACAAAGGCTCTATACTTAGGGCCCTATCCCTCTAAGCCTTGATGAGGTATTTGATTAATGGTTCTGGAAGTGAAACACACAAAGTGCCCCCTTGGTTTTGAAGGTCACAGGTAAATCCTGGCCTTATTCTGACTCAAATAATGCATTTATCTAAATGCCACATCTCCACTCATCAAAGAGGTGACTGGGTAGTGCAGCAATTTCTGTTGAAACATAGAGCACCATGTGATAAATTGCATCTGCAAGATTTGTTTCATATGTCAGACACACATTACTTCTAAATCAAATGCTAAAACATGCCTTATTTAGTCAAAAGTAAGCAGAATGCTGTAATTTATAATCGTCTTGAAGCACACTGCAGAGAAAATGAAAGCAGACTATTAAAATTTAATGCCTGTTTGGCGGAGTAGCATATTTCTGGCCACGTTTGATGCAGCATCGTTTTCTCACACCATTGTGTATACACAAAAAGTCAGCTTGTGTTTGCCAACGTTTGTGGAAACTAATTGAAAAAAATGATTTAGCTGTTAAAGTCTGACATCAGGCTGGAAAATTATTGTCAGCAGATACTGATGGCAGTGTCTCCTTTCTCCTCCTTTCACCCCAATCCACTTGCTTCTAACAATTGCCTGTTGTTCTTCAGCATAGCTCCCCACAGTACAGTTGCTAGCAAATATTCATTGGGGTGTCATCTCTGTTTAAAGTCTCATCCTACACACCTATTCATCTGTGCTAAGTGAACAGCAGCATCAGCTCAAATTAAGCTGGCATGAAAACAGCCACTGTTAATAATTTCTGATGTGATTCAGCTCAGCTTTGGATAACAGTTGAAGATGTTTCATAACAGAGGCAATTACAGTGCTGTGAGCTCTCTCTGGCTGCCTGTTCCACCAGAGGAGCGGCCTCGGTGGCTGCTGGAGCCACTGTGGCCACAAGTGTCGCCTGCCACACCAAGCGAGCTGCCTCTCCAGGGCAGGTGCTGGGCGCAGGGATTAGTGGGCAAAATGCACAGAAAGGCTGAGGAGGGAGGGTGGAAGTCAGCACGCTTTATCTGACTTTGCTGCAGACCTCTCCCACCAGATAAAATCCTTCCTGACCACCGTTCCTTTGGTTGAGTGGCAAATTTACTTGGTGATCTGTGTGTGTGCATTGGTGCCACATGCGCTAAAAATAAGATTATGGGAAGAGCAGAATTCTATATCACAAGCAAGATCATAATCCCATTTGCAAAACAGTAACCATTGGTGAATTTCTGAGACAATAATCAGGTCTGATAAAGAAGTAACTGTTTAACATCTGCTCATTAAGATGCAGCTGAAGGAGTAATATGTGCAGAAATTAATAACTAGCAAAATACAAATGAAGCCTGTAATTTCATGTGTGAAATGTTACACTACTGTGATGGATTTTTAGCTTTTTTTCTTAATTAAAGAACAATGTACTTCCATCTATTGAATCTCTATTGTTCTATTATTTAAATTATCTTTCATGTCAGTGCCACATGGTTTGAAGAATTTTAAAACATAGTCATATACTTAATTGTGTGGATTTGCAGATGGTTCATTTCCAGCCAAATATTTTTTCCTTAGATCTCAGAAGAAAATGTCTACCAGCCTAAATTGAATTTTTATACATTATGATTTCCAGAAATGTACTTCTTAATGGTTTCTGATGTGCCTAAAGGCATGAATCTTGAACTACTTTCTTAGAAATGTCTGAAGGGAAAACTGAAAAATGTATTGTGGTTTGTTTTTTCAGATTGTTTTTGGATTTGGGTTTTTTTAAATTTTTTAATTTGTTTTTTTGTTTTGTTTTTTTTCCTGATAAAAGTACTGAATTCCAATTTTATGTGTTAACCTACTTTTATTGTATTGCTGTAGTGTGTTCTTAAGCACTTGTAATAATGAAAATATTACAATGTATACTTCAAAAGCACTTGATAGCAATTCCACCCTATCTGCAAAATGCATAGTGTATATTGATTTCCAGAAACAAAAGACACGTCTGTTTCCTTTCCAAGGAACAAGCCTAGTTCCTTTGAAATACTTGAAGTTTATCTCTTACAGAAGGTAGTGCTGAGATTGACCTATTTCCATATTCCATTTTTTTTTTCTAAATGTGACATTGAAGGATTCTCCTTTCAATTAAGGGAAAATATTTTTGCAATTATTTTTTAGTGCCTGAAAGATTAAATTGGTTGCAAGCTTGTATCCATATTCAAATTCTAATCTCCCCAGCAAGTAATTGTTTTATTCAGTTCTGACAATGCTCTATCTATTGTCATCTCTGACTGTGTTCTGCATACTGCCTCTTCCCCTGACAATTACTGCTGTTCCTTATCCCCGCAGCCTTTAAAAGCTCTGTGTAACATTAGCCTATCTAGCCTAGTGAAAATGTCTTTACAGATTAGTGTAATGTTAATACTGCTGGCTCCCTGCTTTTGACCTGAAGTGGAATATATTGCACTGCTGGAGCAGATGGAATCAGGGCTTCATCGGGAAGCGGAGATTGCTTGGCCGCCTGCCAAAGGCGCGGTGCTGGCGGCGGCTGCCGGAGCCCCTGCGCCGGGAGCGGGAGCGGGGGGAGCGCGGGCACAGGACGGGGATGGAGCCACTCTCTGCCTGCCCTTGCGCTGCTGGGCGGGGGGACAAGTGGAAGCGTCACTTACATTTGTTTTGGATCAAAATATGCTTGAGGTTGTTCGTCCACGGATGCAGTGGGGAGATGCAAATAGGCGCCTCTCTAATCTAGGGGTTTGTATTTTGGTGGGAGCTCCTGCATTTTTTTAAATGGAAAGGGTGGGATAAAAGAAGTATAAAACACGGCAAATGAAGTGAACTTGTGAACTCCTAATTACCTTTGTAATGGATTTAGATTGGGTTATAAGGACAACTCAGTGTATTGTTCCTATTGCTTTTAAAGAATGTAATATACTTCTTTTCCTTTATTTCCGCTTTGTTATTTTGTTAGGGTATTTTGTGTGGGGAGTCACCAAAATATTTAATAGTCCAATGAAAATTATATCCCTAAAATATTTACTGTTATATGTCCCATGAAGCTCACATGGTACTAAAAAGCAGAAATGATTGGACAACACTTCTGCCCATCATAAGTAGTTCAGAGTTTAAATACATTAATCACAATACTTGCACTCAACTACTATTAAACCAAATAAATCTTTCATTGAACATCTCTATTAAATGTGTCAAGCTGGATTTCTACCTTTTTTTCACTTCTGCAATCATATTTTTCTCTCAAGCACTGCATTTCTCTAGCAGTAAAACATATGCTGTTTTCTGCCTAAGTAGAGGGATAATGTAAGCTGTGATGCGGAGAGTATTTTTTCTTATCATTTGTTTTTTGAGGGTGTAGTTATAGTAACATATATGTGCTTTTATCTGTGATAAGAACTACCATCTGGTAGCTAAATGTGCACAGCTTATTGCTTGAAGTGCTTATACACATTGTGAAAACACACAGCTTTTGTGTATGTTAGGATACTGCCTATATGTATTATTAATAAACCCACATATTAGCTATTTGAATATGTCAAATGATTGTAAAATAGAACAGTGATTCCAGACAAGAAGGATTAGGCCTGGCACACTGCCAGATGTGTATTTATTCCAGCACTACTATTGTGACCTTTTAATATCATATTGTTTGCAATCTCTTCCAGACAATAATTGTTTGAAGGGGAAAACAGAGCCACTTTGACAAAGGAAAAGGCCTTTGTTGTACTCAAGGAGCTGAAGCTTTCATCCTTGGTACACCAATTCACGAAGATGTGTGCTGAATGTGTGCAAGCAGCAAGAGAGACAGAACATATAAATTTGAGTTACTTTGACCTTTAATCCAAAAGACCAAGAAGAGAAATGCACTAGGAAGGCTGGTTTGTTGCTGTCTGGAGACTGATAAGCTGTAATAAAGGTGCACTCCGTTGCAATTCATCTAAAGCTTCCATTGCTATCATCCTCTTTTTTCGATTTTTGTTACCTCAAGTACTTATCTAAATCCCTTTCAATGCCAGCTTGAATGCACTTTGTATTCTCTCCAGCTGTGACTGGTGCTGTCTGTGTGTGTCAGTGTGCTTCAGCATACACTCTTTCCCCTTGTTTGACAAGAGCCAGTGCCAACACCTAATTAAGGATAAGCCGTGGAGCTCTCAGCTCTATCTTTGTCAACAGCTATGTTCCCAGCTTTCTGCTTAGTTGAGCTTTTATGACAAGAGCAACATTTCGGGTTCAGACAACCTCTGGCCTCCCAGTTCCCCATGTGAGAACTCAGAGCAACTTAACACAGTGGATGATTTTAGAGGCATTTATGGTCACGAAATCCACAAATCCCTTCTGTCTCTTTCTAAAGTACACACATTTGTGCATAGATCTGTCTCTGCACATCTATATAAATGGATATGAATGCACACCTATAACTGAACATAAATTGGACATCCAGATTTTCTTTTGTTTGGCTTACTCTTGCAAACTGTTTCCTAGGAGATGATCAGAGGGGTTGGGACAGGATTCTTCTTTTGCAAACACCATCTATAAAAACAACCTCATTTAGCAGAACAGAAACCCCCTATTTCAGAGCCCAGTCAAGTTGTTTCAGGCATTTTGACTCAATAATACAGATGAATTTAGGTCACTAAACAAGAAACTCTTTCAAAGGGTTAAGCATTTGATAAGCTTGAAAATCAGATTAACATGACTGATAGGTGACTACCAGACAGCCAATTAAATGAGTACATGAAATAATTTTGTAGGGAGATTTAAGTATATGTCTGTCTGCAAAACCAAGTTAAATTATTTCAGGGAGCAGATTTAATTTTCTTTTTTTTTTCTGCAGCCAAATCCTTGCAACTAAATTCTGATCTGAATTTTATGTAAGCCTGCATAGCTTGCCAGGCACATAACAACATTGCAGTGGAGGTACACTGGTGCAGCTAAGAGATTTTTGATTCACTGGTCAAGTGAAAATTATGCAAACTTCTCAAAGAAAATCCTAGTTACATCATGGAGACCTCCTTTACTATTGAATACATCCATAATTGAAGGTAAAAAGAGTGATTACTGGCTTCAGGGTTTGAGATCCTACTTCTTGTGCTGTTAATATAAGACGAAATGTCAACGTTAATTCCTATCACCAATACCTAGATCTTAAGTCTGATAATTCTCACTGAAAACCTCACCCAAAAAACTGCTAAGGACATTTAAGCAGTTAGTAGAAATTAGACAGCCCTGCCAGTTATACTTTATTATTTGGCTAGCTCCTAATTTTGTGTGTAAGTTGTTTAGGATCAATTTTCTTTGCAATTATGAGTTCCTTTCTTCCTTAAGTTCTGCCAGCAACAGTAGCCTCTGAGCTGCTCTAGTTTTAAGATTTTCCAGTTAGTCCTACTTTTGTATATCACCTTTACTTTGTCATTACATTGGGAAAAAAGATTAAGTGGTTGTTGGGAAGTCAATTCTCTATGCCACTCATAACTGTCTTCATTAAACGTCTTTGTATTTTTGTTGAACTGGTGCAGAGCTGACTTCTTGGGACGCTGGAGCAAAAAAGACAGGAATATTTTATTTACATTCTTTACCAATAGGGAGTGAAATTATGAAAATAACTGTATGTTATAAAGTGCACAAAGACATTGTCTTATCATTGATGTAGACTATGATAAACCTAGCATAAACAATATTAATTGCTCAGATATGACAGTGAATGTTATGCATTTCATGGTATTATTCTCTGCAGTATAAACAATATTTCCTGAGAAGTAAAAATATGAAAATGACGTCTTGAAACAGGAGAAGAATAGAAAGAGTACACTTTACTCATTATCTTAATCTTCCATTTATTTGTTTATTTATTTTATGTCAAACAGGTCCCCAGTCATAGAAACTGGAAGATGAAAGTTAAAACTTAGCAGTGAAAGAGGCCATAATGGGCCCACATGTGCTTTCTGTGCTGCAGAGGATAAAAATGGATTTGATTTAGCTAGGTTATGAGCCTTGGAACACCACTCTTCATGTAGCTCAGTACATTTCACAATTATAGTAAAATTAGTTTCAATTATGTTAAATTCTAGAAGTAATATAGTTGAATACCAAGCTTTTTCAAGCAGGGTATGTGGCACCTGTGTATTTTGCGTTTTAAAAAAATAGAAAACAAATGAGATTACATAATGCTGTTTGAGAAGAAATAGCGTAGACACATTATAAGAAGCTAATTTTATTCATTACAATTACAATTACATTGCAATTATGAGAGAAACTCAGCTGGTGATCATCTTTGGTCCCACGGGACTAAATGATGTAACCTTTTCCTGCATTACTGCTTTCTTGAAACAGTAGGTAGATACATTCTGATGCCATTAACTAAAAATACTAAGAATTTTTATGCCCCACTCTGGTGCCTGTCTGCCAGGATTACTGCAGCAGACAGTTGTGTATTAGAAGAAGCAGTCACTTCATCTGTTTTCTCAAAATGCAAACAGGTGCTTAACTGACCTTAGATTCTAACACAACTGAAGTGTGCAGATTATAAAGATCCCAAAGTATATGTCTATATTAGCAGCTTTAAGCAGAACGGGCTTGAGCATTTTGCACAAGTATTTAAATCTGAATTATCTCCCCCCTGCCCCCCACTGCACTTCATCATAAAAGACATGTAAAGAGCTCAGCTGCAATTTCCTTCCCTCACTGTTTCAGTTCAGCTACTGCAAGAAAATTGCTAGTGTGAACACAGTCACTGACTTGTGATGAGACCTCTATTCCTTCTTGCTCAAGATATTTCTAAAAGCTATTTTAGAGGCTTTGGAAAATGTTACCCAAGCAGATGACAGATTTATCAGCTTTTCTGTGCATACTCATAAAGGTTACTATAAAGGAAGAAAAAAAAAGGGTGGTTTGAGGTTTACACACAGCCTTAACTTTGTGGAGTTTCTAGGGAGGAGTTGCAAAACACCAGTATGCTTTCTGCAGAGAAAATGAGTGTCTGTGGGAGTGTACACTCAAAACTGGGCCACCTGAGAAGTCCCTACTCTGGTCATTCTCATTCCAGCACAGATGCAGCAGGAAAAATACACAAATATTGTTACTAAAAGAAGTGGTAAGCCAAATTAGCAATAAATCCCTAGCAGCACCAAATATGGGATCAAGACATAAGCTATTTTTTGCCTCTAGGAAGCTGCAGTGGGTGGTTATGCATGCTTGTAAATGTGTGCCTTGGGTACACATACCTGTAAATTATGTTTTTGGAAAATGGCATTCTCACTTCTCCTAGTGCAGAACATGTGCATGCTGGAACTCCTCCAGATTTTCTCCTGGGGGCTCCTTTGTAGTTAACTTAAATAACAACAAACACGCCTGCCAAATTTTTCTTTGGAGCTTGGCTGCTTCTTGACCTGCTCTCTGCAGGACCTCCTTTGTCCCTGTCATTATTTTCCTGTGCTTCACAACCCATTCCACATTCAGGGCTGGTGCCAGAAGGATCCACCTGCTCTGCCTCTTGGCAGGCCAAATATCTCTGTGTTCTTTAGGAACTTCCTGAACTTGGCTGCTAGAGAGAACAAATGAAACAGCTTGGTCCTTCAGTGCAAGGTATAGGTGCTGCTGCCTTGTCTACAAGGTACTTGGAGACATTTGCACACTAATGAACCCTGGCTGACAGAACAGCCTGGGAAGGATGGAGGGAGTTTTCTTGTGTAGCTGATGGGAGCATTTGTGTTTGCTGTTGTCAGGCCTTGTCATCTCCACAGTCGTGTTTGCTCTCTGGAATTTGTGTAGGGATCAGCTCTGCTGCTTTCAATCACATGGCACCTTTCCCCTCAGTCTTTGTCCACTTCCAAACTCTCCTCCTGTATCTCCCTGAGCTTCAGGCTAGAAGTTGGTCAACTTAATTAGCAAATAAGTCCTTCAGATGCATTTACTTGTACAAAGAGAGCTTAGAAACAGAGATTACTTATTATACCATTTACTGTTCCTCAGAAGTACTTGGAAGTACTCTGTTGGCAACTGCAAACTGAACAGTAATAAGAAACAAATGTCCTGTGTGGTGTCAACTCCGGGTTTTCATCACATCTGTGGAGAAGAACAGTGAAGAGAAATTTTACCTGATTTACTGGTATCTAGTTTACTTTTGGTAACACATGTTTGTGCACTACAAATACCAGTTGAGAGTTCTAGCATGATCATAAAAAGAAGTTATTCCAGTCCTGAATGTGTTTTTCCACANTTATCACTGAGTTCAGGAAGCAAAGGTGCCAGAATGACTCTAAAAACATTTAAGTGACAACAATGGCTCCAAGGATGGAGGACATGCCTCCAGAGAAGTCCAGATAATGTTATTAAATTTTTTCAAATAGCAGTCAATGTAACTTGCTTCAGCATGTGTATGCTTTGGCAGTGTTTTTCTAGAAATGCACTAGCACCTAGAGAGTATCTCAGATCCCAAAACCTTTTCTAGTTAGGGTTAAATGCATTCTCTGTTTCTTTAAATACACATAACTCTTTTTAAAGGAATAGTGTGTAAAATTTCCCTTGGAAGATGAAATGATAAGCTGGCTTTTGGTTAGGGGGGAAAAAAATATAAGCATCTCATTATGGTAACTTGGTCAGAGACATGTAAGTTAGTTTCAGCTATACAGGAATCTGATGTCAACCTGGTAATTACTAGGCATAGTCAATAATACCTCTCCTCAGTATAATTGCAAATCCAGTACAGCCATGACCAGAACTAAATTGCTTGAGAGCGATCAATAGAAATCTCCTGATTATATTCCCTGGTGTACACGTCAGATATAAAAAGGAAAACTGTCCATCCAATCAAAAGGTCAATTTCACAAATGAAAACTGCAGCATAAGGCTGGGAAGAGGTCTGTCCACACAGAAGCCTCCTGGTTAACTCTGGCCAAAGGAGACAGATCTAAATGGGAAGATGCATATTTTTGAAGGTAATAGGTTATATCTACATGAACAGTAACTGGATGCAACTGGAGTGGAGCAATAGATTAATGTAGTTGATGCTGAGTTCCTAATATTTGTTCCCTGTATGGTTTGTGGCTTTTAGTCAGACTAAATTCAGACTGTTTTCTCAAACCAATGTCTCATCACAGGGGCTCAAAGCTATCCGAAGCATCGATCTTTTCCTCAGATTTCTGTGTCCCTGCAACAGGCTTCATTAGATTTGCACCCAGACTGGAATTTCTGTCTCAGCTTTCTCTAGGAGGAATGTGGTTTAAGTATACCAAAAAGCACTGTGAGGACCAAAGCAAAACATGGTAAGTGGGGAAGCTCAAGGGATTAATTTTAAGACCTAGCTGTTCCTTGAACTAAAATAGTACTCCAGATGCAGCCAAAGATTTTCTCCAGAAACCCTAATTGCTATTTTCCTAGATGCTAGGGCCTCATCATTCTGCTTTTTCCTTTCTCAGTCACATTTTCTTCTAAATAAATCCACAAATAAACACATTGTCTTTAGTGCTGTGTAATTCTTATGACTTTTTCCTACAAATATTAATCAAAGATATAGATAATGATTTAGTTAATACAAGATTAAATTTTACTTACTATTGTGATCACAGTCACAGATGAAATAAGTAAGCTTGGTGTTCATACTGTTGCTGTGTTCTTTTTTAAAAGAAAACAACTTTTTATATACACTTTTCAGGAGATGGATAACAGCTTTGAAAAGTGCTGAAACCAAGTTCCTTGCAACTTCCAGAAAATTTCTGGGCACTAGAGCAGTGAGAGTCCAACTACTTAGAACTCTCAAAAACACTATGGAAAATAGGCTTCTAATAACCTCTGAAATCTTTTTAAATAACTGCCTGGGGTCACTGATGTGTCCTGAGGAGTGGATTGTTAAATTATTTTTTATATTTTCATTATATTATCCAAATCTTTTTGGTTTGGATTGAGGGAAGTGGCAATTGTTATGCATTCTGTCTGCTACTACATCTCCTTTTGAAAGCTTTTATGCAATGGATTAGTTTTCTAAACTGGAGTTTTCTGGCAAATCTGCTTCACCATAAAATCGTTAGTTTTCTCACTACATCAAATTATGTTGCCCACACTATACACAACACAAAAAAACCTGCATGAAGCTGTGGTGTGGAGAAACATTAAGATTATTTTTGCTTAGGTTCTGCTGACAGAAAATGTTTTCTTTCCAGTGCAAGTCTATGTTTCATTTGCCATGTCTTTTGTTACAAGTTTATAAGTCAAATATTTTCAACAAGAGCTAGGTTTAATTTGGGGTTTTTTTACACACCTCTGTAACTCTATATTAGTAGAAAAAGGTATTTGCCCCATAAGAAGGTTTTTGTAGAAGCCAGTATTAAATTCTACTCATCTCTCAACAGGAAAAAAAAGTGACAGGTGTTGCATTTGCATTATGGTATGGATTGCATTATGGTATGGTATTGTAGTCACAACAGCATAAAAGGGGTGTTAAATAGCTGATAATTTCATTGTGTTGGAACCATGAGTAGAACTACAATGCTATGAACATTTTCAATTATCATGCTTAACCTTGCTAAGAAGCTAAAATGAACACTATCAATACAGTGTGACAGGAGTAGCACAATAGCAGTCCACTGTCCTCTTGCTTTCTCTCCCTCCCCTTCTTCCTCCTTGCTACTAGAAGGGAAATATGCACACTCTTGCCCACACCACTTCCAAATTGCTCAAGCAATTGTTTCCTGCAGATTAATTTGTAATTCTAAATCTCGATAAGAAGGAAATGAGAGCACATTCCTCCCCCAGGCCATTTACAGACCTGGAGTTTTAACGTAATCTAAAGCAGAGGCTGAGGAGCTGACACACACAAAAGGGAATGGGAAGAGGCAAAGGCAAAGGTGCCCTTAGAGTGTTTCTTTATTTTTCTTTGTGTACCAAGAAACCTTGCTTCAACCAAATCTTATATTTTCCTTGCTCTTTTCTCTCATGCAAACAGGCTTATGCAAAAAAGCTCTGGGTTGAATGTGTGCACACAGTGTACATACACACACGAGGCTGTGTTTCAAGGAGGCCAGGCCACTGCGTGACTGCCTTCTTTGTTTGCCCATGGTTACTCTGGTGACGATAATTTCCTTACAGAAAGAGACATTAAAACAAACAAACAGCTTCCACCGACACTGATGTTGTTCCTCATACTGTCTAAACAGGGCAACTGGAGCTGTAAGCTTTTAAGGTTATTTAGAAATGAAAAGCAGCAGATAGGCAGATTTCGAGGATGAGTTAAAAGATGTAACCAGAGATCTGAACACTGATGCCTTGCTACTATGAAAAACCCCTTTAGAGTACATCTCTGTACTCCAAATACTGTTTAAAAACTACCATTCCATGGGGACATTCCTCATCTTCACTTTCTCCTACCTTTTGAGGTTATTCAGGATAATTTAAACAACTTTATCAATATCTGTATTAGTTTCTTTTGTTCTACTTAAGTAGTGAAGATTTCTGCTCACCTTGGACTTGAGCAGTCCACAATAAAAGAGGTATAAAAATGGAACAGAAAAGACTAAAGGGACTGAGAAGGAAAAAGTGTTACAAAAGAGAGGCTGATAATTTAGCTTTTTGCAAGCTTCACAGAAAGCTTTCCAGAGGGGGTCTTCCAAAAAGGTGGCATTGTTCTCTTTCACTTCACAAAATGGAGAGAAGTCTCCAGTGGAAATGAAAGAGAAGTCTGTGTATGTGATTATGATGAGTTTTTAATACTGCGCAGAAGTCACAAACATTAAAGTAAAAAAGCTCTTGAGAATTCCTGTCTTTAACAATTTTCTCAGGCACCTGCTACCAGTTTTCATCACAATATTCCAAGGGTTTTTTTGCATTAAGTATATTTTTACCTCTGCTTGTAAATGAGAAGTTAGAATTCCTGATAGCAAGTGTGACTTCAGGCCTCCTGCCTCAAGGTTACTCCTTCTGTTCTACAAAAGAACAGCCTTTTAGGGCTTTTAGGGCTGTACCCTCAGCACACTGGAAAATTCATGCCATGGGAGAAGGTGAAAGGCATGAAATCAAATTGTGTTGTATCATTTTACCTGTGGGTTCTTATGCTTTGATCTAGAATGTCTATAACTAAATGGTAAGTGCATAGTCTCCTGAAAATTGCTAAAAAAGTTAGTTGGGGAGACAGGGATGTTTAGGAAAGAAATATCTGTAATATTATCTCAGGGACTGCAGACAAAATTTTCTTTCCTTATAATTTGGCAAGAATTGGTGATGACTTTTGATTGCTTAGTAAGTTTATTTCCATTAGAAACTTTAGGGAGTACTGTTAAATAAATGTTTCATGTTACTGTGAACTCTGGAGTGTCCTTGTTTCAGAGAGGTGTTAAATTCCGAGCCAATCTATTTCAGTGCAGGGAGGAGACAAGCTTATCTGTTCTCTGCCCAAGGCATATTAACTCCTGCCAAGGTCTCTTTCCTCAGAAAAGAATGTCAAAGCTCACCCTGTAACCATCCATAAAACAAGAGAGGAAAGCATGAAATAAACAGGCATCAAATTAGCAGAGGTCTCCAGGTACTGTAGAGCAAAGGAGAGCCTTCCCAGGAATAGCCACCAATAATTGCCTTGTGCTCTTCTTGATCAATTTGCCATGGCACCATAATAGCACAGAAAACATCTGAAATCCTATCTTTTCCACCTATAGTGGGAACTCAGTGGTCAAAAAGAAAATTTAGTTATGTTAAGAGGACACTAATACTGCCCCTGACCACATCTTGATTCCTGAAAACATTTGGATATTTGAAAAAGGGAGTCAGGAATAAAGGATCTGGAATAAAGGGCCATGTGCTAGAATCAGGGGATTATATCTGACTGAAGTTTGCTGATCTGCTTAATGTGGAGAAGGAAATCTCATTGGGGAATGAGGAAATCAAGGACATTTTTATTTTATCTTTACTGTTTTTCATAGATCTGTTTTCCAATTATAAATATTTAAGACTTCCAAGATGTAGCTGATATTCACTCTAGCAGTTGGACTAGAAGCCTTCTGCAGGTCTCTAATTGTAATTGTTGATATGCCAAGGAATTAACTGTTTTTCTTGATTTATCGCGGAAACAGAAAGACTTACTGATTACAGACTACTGTCTTATAACTGCACTATATTTATGTCTAATTCTTATCTATTCTATTAACCCCTAAATATCTCAATTATTTGAGACCAGTTTGGTGAGTTAGAAGGTTCTTTCATATTCAGATAAAATGCATGTGTTGGCCAAGAGGCTCCCAACTGTTGGCCAAGGTATATGAGTAATCTAAAAAATTCAAAGCTGGTGTAGTTCAAAAATGAGATTTACATGTTGAGGTTAAATCTAATACAGCAGCCTTGTGAAAATGTTCCTACTTTCCTCTTCAATTTTTTACATGTCCTGCATGCAGATGGTGTTCTGGTGCCGACCTTCACAGAGTGAGTGCTGGTGTGGTCTCCTGGCTGGAGTGGAACTGGTCACTGGTGCAACCAACCCTGGCTTTCAGGCTGGATCTGAGACCTCCCTTCTGCTGGGCACAAGTGGACTCTGCCCTCAGGCTGGAGCTTTAACTGCTTTGTATTGCAGTGCAGTTCAAAAGGGAGGGGAAAAAAAGCAGGAGATACAATTGGTCAGTGCCAATCCAAGTTTCCAACTGTATCCACAACCTCCTCTTAATACACTTGGATCTTTTCAGGGTAGCTTTTCAGATTATTTGAGGACCTTTTAGAGGGAGGACTCTGATACAGAAATCTTGCACTTTGAGCAAAATGGCAGCTGTGTGAAGTTCTTGAAATATTCAGACCTATCCTTTATGAACTCTGTAGTCCATAGGCCAGAAGAATTTAGTAGGAGAAAGCCAACATTTATGCTAAAGGGGCTGAAAATTATTATGTGGAGCCAAGTATTACAGTATCCAAAAGCTTTTGTTTGTGACTTATCGTCTATATTAGAGAACTTACTTTAATTAAAGAATTTAGAATTCTTCTGATGCTATCTGTTGCCTAGAAATTCAAAAGTATTCTACCTTTCTGAGCTTTCTGAATTTGTTGCTGAGATGACTTTATACCTCAGCAAAAGACTGATTTTTCTTCATATGCTCTACTAGACAATTTGTCTTTTCTCTTTATGCTTTCCTGTAATTTTTTCCTCTTTGCAATCTGACTTCAAGAACCCTTCATAGGCCTGTTGTTGAAAACATTTAACTCCCTCCACTCAGCATGTTTACTCCACTTTACCTGCCTTATAGTCTTGTTTATTGTTGTTTAATATTGATGTTATATGGTACTTGGATTTTTCTGTTGTACTGGATCTTTGAAAGCTGGCAGGATGAATTGCTTGGTTACCAGTCTTTAATGTCTATCTCTCCTTGGATCTCTCCATCTGTTCCTTTTTGGCAGTGCAGGTAAAAGATTTTTTTTTTCAACTTCCTTTCATTTACCCTGTTTCCTGCAGATATTTAGATTTTCCTTTCTATCTCCAGATATCATCCAGAAGGTTTTGGTGGCATTTATGGAATCTGACTGAAATTTCCACATTGTATTGTGCGTTACAGGATTTTCTTAGAGGGGAGGTAGTAGGATTTTTTGGTTTTTTGGGGTTTATATTCACTGTCACATCTTCATGGAGTATAGTAAAATGACACACACAAAGTTAGGATAAGTTTTTTATTTTCTTCCATGTTTATTTCTCGTAACTTCTTTCACCTGCCTTTACTTCTTAGTGTTACGTCTCTGAACACATTGGCAAGCCACATTACCATTATTTTGGGAATCAATATCTGTTCTGTAAGATTTCAGCCTGTTATAGTCCAATCCCTGTCACAGCTACCAGAGACAATACCTCATCTCAGATCAGTGCCCATCCAATGGAATCTTAACCTTCAAAGAAGATACACTATGCTGTTTTCAATTTTTCTCATTTATTGCCAGTCTCCAAGTCTTGTGGATTACAAAGGTGGGGAGAGTTTTTAAGAGGGAGTCTGACAACTTGAAGATCTGTAATACACTTCTGCATACCGTGAAAACAACAGAAAATAAGGACAAAATGCAGGCTGTATAAGGGAAAAGATTATTTTTTTCTCAATTTTAGTACCCATCCCAAGAAGACTAACTTTGAAAAGTTACTCTCGGTTTTGTATTTGCAAACATTTGGAGGTATAAAATGCTATCTTTCAGAGTTGATGATGTTATTCTTCAATGGCCTTTTACAATGTTCCCTCAGAGTATCTCTACTTTCATTGTTTTTTAAATCTGATGTTGAAATCAAATGGGGTCAGCTTGTGTTGCATGCTTTAATGAGTTACTGAAGGGCAGTTAAGTCTCTGCCATGAAAGGATTAATCTGAATGAAAGATGACCTGCTGTTGTCTTTTGTCATTCATAACTGTCCTCAGATTGTCTTCACAGTCAGACCTATGAAATAATTTGCCAGTTGTTGCAGTCTGTCAACTATGCCTGTTAATTAAAAGTCATTTCCATACAACAGCTGTCCTTCAGTGTAACATGTTGGTTCTCAGTCCCCTTTCCAAAATCAACACTCACAGACATTTGTATTCTTCTTGTGAGTGCTTGTAAATACTCAAGACCCAAACTGGCACCAAGGCTGAGTGCAACTCTGGGAATCAAAGTTCTTCTTGGGGTACTCTAGGACTTTTAATTGTTCTGTCTAGTTTATTAGGTCAGAGATATGCTGAATGGGCGCAGCAGATTTTGTGTAATAATTGGTGGTAACTTTTTATTTGTTGTATGGCTAAACAAACGGGTTTGATTTCAGTTCTGTCCGAGAAGCATTTTTCCCCAGCTACTGAAAATTACTTTTTAAGCTATGCTCTAACGGCTTTTATTAAGATGTTTTCCTTCTTTTCCAACAATTTCTGGCAGCTCCTGTAACTTCATGCAAGACTTCACGCAAGATCTTTTTGACAGCTTAGCAAGAGGTAGTCATTTTTTCTGACAAAACCCAGAGAACATATACTAGATGTTACAGCAGTGTCTGGACTATTGGCACAGGTAATTAAATGATGAATAGTTACTTAGACATTAACATTCATTTACTACGAATAGTTACTTAGATATTAACATTCATTTACTACAAATCCTTAGACATCAGGATTCATAATTGTTTTGTTTCTCTGGTACTGATAATTTCCTGATAATTACTGTATTCAACCATTTTGCAAATAGCCACATGTTATTCTAATACAAAATAACTGGTTTTTAGTTTGATTATATCTAGTCTTTAGATAGAGAAATGCTTTCAACTTTTTTTCCATTTGGCTGATATGTAGATCCTAGACTATTCTCAGAAAATATTTATCAAAACACTTTAGGCTGTATTATTTGTAAAAGCTTTTCTCAACTTCAGTGTTGCCTATTCGATTAAAAAAAAACCTGTCTGCTTTTATTTCCT
>VZTB01013610.1:21571-50687 GCA_013397245.1 Thryothorus ludovicianus | reverse complement strand
TGCTTTTATTTCCTTGAGTTTAGGCTGATGCTTGTGCTTGCTGATTTACCAGTAATTTTAACACACTTTAATGTCTGTGAGAAATTCTGCTGGAAGAGTGAAAAAAAAGCAGACAAAACCACCAATTTGATTCTTTTTTTATTTACTTTTAAAACATTTTACTTAAGTAAGAAAATATTGATTTCAGGGCTTTGCTGATGTTCTGTTATGTCTTCTGTCATCAAATCCTGGAATACATTTTAGACTTGGATCTTAGTATTGCATAAGGTGTGTTTCTCTTATTAATGTACTTTATTATCTGGGTTAAAAATGAGCACCTGAAGTGCTGCATGCTCTTAGATTTAGTTTTCTACATATGCCCCTTGCCCTCCTGTGTGAGTTATGCACTCACACCTCACAGCGTTGGCAGAGTGAAGGGAGAGCTGTGTGCACTAGGCATTCTTTCATTGTGGAAAAACACTTTACATCTCAGTCCTCTAGTGAGTTACACTAAACCAAAACCAGAATCACCATACAGTATCTCTGAATTTACTATATAACTTGAAAATATTGTTTCTTCTCAAATCAGGTGACCTTGGTGAAAGGCCATGGTCAGACATACTCTCATGTGTTGCAACTAGTTGGATTAGAAGATGAGTAAATGCATTTGTGCATTCTCGGCTGGTTCAGATTTTCTGGATTTACTGCACTTGTAATACTGAGAATAAGCTCTTCTAAGCTACATACATTTAAGTCCTTTTGTTTTATTGCAACACTTTTTTTTCACAGACACTGGTGAAGGTGTTTATACAGTTGTGCTTACATAGCTGAGGAAGCAGAAGCGAGACAGAGGAGAGAGTGAGCAGATGAGGACAGTGACCTCTTAATCAAGTTCAGCTGTAGCCACAACACATCTGATTCTGTCTTGAACAATCTAAATTAATAAAAAAACCAAATACAAATGTTGACATGGGGATGGCCAGGAGCCAGGGATGAAATTCTGACCACGCTGAGCATGCAACTGGAAGGAATTTCCCTGGTCAATAAATTCCATCCCATTTTTTTCCAGGAAAACATCCTTGAATTGATCATGGTCCACATTAAAGTTTATTTGGTCTGTTGATCTGCTACCCTTGAAAGCCAAACATCCCTCAAGACTTCATTGGACTGTGATTTCATTTCAAGTGATAGTTCAAAAGAGCCATAAATATACATAGGAAGATTTTGATTAACTCTTCCAACCAATGCCTTCCCCACCACAACCCTGATGGCATCCCAGGTGACATCCTTCTTCTTAAAGATACACGTGCTCGAAATGCTGCTCCATTTTACAGGGAAGCAGAAGAACAACTCTACAAGTTTCCATAAGAGGGTTTTCTGCA
Organism: Thryothorus ludovicianus; assembly: GCA_013397245.1. Classification (NCBI taxonomy): domain Eukaryota; kingdom Metazoa; phylum Chordata; class Aves; order Passeriformes; family Certhiidae; genus Thryothorus; species Thryothorus ludovicianus. The sequence goes on along the minus strand of VZTB01013610.1, from coordinate 49,326 downwards.
CTTTGAAAGTTTTGCCCCACTGCAGCCCCACAAGCTTTAAGGTAGAAGTGTCTGTTTTCAGTGCGATGTCAGGAACTTCTTGTTCCTTCTTTTGCACAGATTCTACCATCACCCAGGCTGTTTTCTGATGATTAGGTTTTTCATAAAGCTAAAGAGCAGTGCTGAGAGCCACAGAGAAAAGGAACTAACCTAGCCTACTTTATTCCAAAATTTTCAGTAGACCCTGTGCTGGTAAGGGTAGTTATTTCTCCTTTCTCTGTAGTCTTCAGATTTCTTTCTCAGACAGCTTATATCTACCTCACAGTTGTCCTAATTTCCCTGCCTTGGAGAAAACTTGTCAACTGGGCTCTGGCCTTTGCTTTCCTAAAATCACCCGTCTGTGGGCTACAGCTTGACTTTCAACATTTTTTGTTTTTTTTTTTTAATTTGTTTTCTGATTTTGTCTTTTCCATATACTTTTGTAAAGCAGTAGAAAGACAAGAAAACTAGACCATTTGCCTGTCTGGCAAAGGAAATGGCATGATTTTAAAATGGTTGAGCTAAAGAAATAGTAAAGTCTTGAAAAAATTCTAACACTTGTTCAGATGTTTTTGTTTATTTTTGGAGCTGTGGAATATCCATGATTTTCAGAGTTTTGACCTTTATTTTGAAGAATGTCATAATTTTGCCAGCAAACTCAGCTGTCAATATTTTCATTTCACACCTCTTTATAGAAGTTCATAACTGACCTATAAATTACACATACCGAGCATATGTGGTCTCAAGCAGGAAAAGATTTAATAAATAAATACATAAATATAAATGTATTTGCTTAAAAGTTATAAAGCCACCAAAAAGTAAATGGAATTGATGATTTCAAAGGCATTTTACAATCCTGTAACTCAAATGCAAGCCAGTCAGATTTTTTCTTCTTTTAAACTTCAAATGATTAACTTCTTTGGCTTTAATGTGGACTGATGCAGTGCCTGTGGCCATCATGGCAAATAACCACATTATTGCATTTAGGAAATTAGCTACTGTGTGCTTGTGGTAATTTTGTCTCCATTAAAATAGCTCCCAAATTTTAAGCTGGCAGATTTATTACACAAGTCAGTTCTGCTTTTAGATACACACCATCTTTGTGCATTCATGTAGATTCACCAAAGTGTATTTGAAAGGTTCTTTGTCTACCAGTTTTAATATTATGAATTTTTCTGCTGAAGGTCTGGGCAAGGAAGGAGGCAAAGAGTCTAACTTTCAGAATGCTGCATGTTTTAGAGGAAAAATATTTCACTTTTAAAAATTTCTCTAAGGCTTGTCTTTGCATGATTCACATGCATGTTAGACTGTAACAGGTCTGAAAATGTTACGGCACTATAATTTCCAACCTGGAATATGTAGGGTAAAACTGATACTGTGTAAAAGTGACTGTAATATTCATAGGAACTTTAATCTTCAACTCCCCACCTAGCCTCCTCTTGTAAAATATTGGGACCACCCAGCTATCTTGGACTTCTGAAAATTTGATGTAAAATTACTTTTTTTTAATGAAACACGCATTCTTATTTAGTTTTCTCCCAAAAGAGAGCTGAGTTTAGTAAAGTCCTTCCATCTGTATAAGATGGAAGAGGAGCAGTGGGGTATACGGCAGATTGAGAATATTTTATGCCATGCTGATATTGTGGGTAATAAATCCTTCCACTCCTTTTTTGCTCACTAAATAACAACCTGATATAAATGTGGAGAGAAGCAGCATTGATGTCTGGACAAATTAATTGAAAGATCAGAGTTTTCTTTCAAAGAAAATTGGAGAAGGAGCCTCTCCCATATTTTTGTGAGAAATTTTTCCCACCATATATCCAGTATATTTTTGTGTTGGTTTGGGCAAGTCCTCTCCAGAATCTCTCTCACAGTGACACTCTGTTCAGTCAGTTTTAGCAGGTCAGTCTCTTGCTGGCTTTTTGTTGTCCTGCTCACAAAGACAGCCCTGAGCAAGGTTAAACAGTACTGGTGTAGATCTCTGCCATGTCCATGTTGCTTCTGTTTAGGGAGCCATGACTTGAGCAGTTCAAAATTTGTTTTAAACGTTTATTTTAAGGGGAGGGTGTGTGTGTGAGAAGTAATGTTGGCCAGACCTTCAAGATTGCTGAATGCCTTAATGTTTCAGTTTGCAATGAAATCCTAACCTGACTATGCCTTGAGTGGTTTTCTGTTTCAGTGAATAGAGTTCACATAGTTCAAGTCCTAAGGTTACATTAATAAGGCAATATGTTGAAAATACAAAGGCACAGTGTTTCTAAATAAGCTACACTGATTCTGTGCTTGGAATACACAACTTCTGAAATAAAAAATGTAAAAATCCTTTGATGATCTTCCACACCTAAGTACTTCAGTTCCCTCTTTTAATGATTAACTTATTGATCCATTTAACATTGTATCCATTCTCTTACAGATGTGCATTAGCATACTTTCTTGCTAGAGTTTTACAGGACACACTAATAAATTTCAAGCAAATAATGAGCAGAGATGTCATGGAAAGCAGTCTGTAAAAATATTCTTTATCCTAAACCTATGCTGTAGGACTATGTAAACATTTGATAACTCACAGAAAATGTTAGGTTTTCCAGCATTCCCTTACCTCTGTAAAGTGAAAAAATAGCCCCTTTCTTTAAAATTTATAGGTTTCTTTAATTTTATTTTGCACAGTACTACAATATGAAATAAAAATTTATGTCGGCCTTTCTATTGGAGACATCTACATCTGTAACAACAAAATTCCAAATGCAGAGAAAAACACCTGGTTTCAAATTTGTTTGCAATTTTTGTTGAAATTGTTAATATTCATTCTACAAAAATGAGCAAGTTTGATCAGTGTACAAAAATGAGCAGATTTGAGGCATTTCTTCACAGTCATTACATACTAAAGTGCTTAGGGGGTCAGAGAACTGGTGATTATGCCTTGGAACCTGGTGGTTGCTTTTGGCACTTCACTGGTGCTAAACAGAAAAAAATCTGGTAAAAGATGTGAACATTTCCATATGTCTCCTGAGAACTAGGACTGGTTTCCCTGCTTTAGAAAGGAATCCTCCAGAATGACAAAGAAATGATAAGGATGTACTTTCAGACTCTATATTCCAGAAAACCAAAAAATATTCAACAGAGTAGTGCCAGCATTTTGTTTTTATGGACATCACAGGTATTTCACAGATTTTAAAGTCTTTGTTTAGTATTTGTTTTATTTTTCTTGTCAGAAAGATTTCGCAGACAATGTATAGAAATTACAAACCTGAGCCGGTCTTAGCAGAAGACCTTACTCATCTTACTGTGGGAATTACACATATTGCATCTTAATATACTTTCTATCCATATTGCAACAGAATTATTTTAATTTTATATAAAATAGAACTTGCAAATTCAGCTTTGTCATAGCTCAATTTATTATAAAAATTCTTGCTTGTGCCATTGTCTTACTGAGGTATAAAGCAATATTTGGGCCAGGCAGTACTATCTAAAGATTTTTGACTAAAGGTAGCTAAAAACCTGGCCTGTAAAAGCTGAAATTCAAGATCATCTGCAAAGCCATACTCATGGAGTCGGTTGTTGTATGGTGTGGAAGACGTTGCTGGACTTTCAAAATAAGGCGGGGTGAAATGTACAATTCTATTACTTGGCTATGCACACCACTTAATTAACCTGTTGCACATGGGGTTGGGCCCATACCTGAGAGTCACATTTCTTGGAAACCAAGAAGAGGAAGAATCTTTGTTGCTGCTAGAGAGGATGCCGCCAGAAATCCTGCAGTTGAAATGCCCTGGAGAAAGAGAGAGTTTTTCAATGTGCTCAGAGAATTACAAATAAAAGACAGAGGCATTTGCTGTACTCTTCAAAATAGTTATTGATTGGCTAGCACACTTTAAGGATAAGGACCATGTCCTGCAGGCCACAGAACTGAAGGCAATCATATGTAAAGAAAAGAAAACACCGTTCTTTCCAGAGTTTGGGTAAGGGACACATACCTGTGTACATCTGAAACAGGGCTTTATTAAAAGAGTAGAAGAATGACATTGTGAAAGCCAGGAGGCGTAGTCGTCAAGGACAGGTGTATATGTCACTTAGACACCTTCTTAAACAATATACTTGAAATTTGGTAGATGATGCTTGAGTGAATTGAATCGGATGAGGATTTTTCATAATAAATATTTGATTGATTACCAGCTACTTAGAAGATTAAATAAAAGATATAGAAGGCATTATTTGTTTAAAATTAAACTAGTTCTCAACTTTTCTCTTTGGAAGGAGTGAAAAGGGTAGGAACATTGAATTTTTTTTTTTTTCTAGTGCTTTTCTTACATGGAGATTTATTTTGGACTGTGTAATCTCCCCCTGTGTAGCCTGCTGTCATTTATACAATATATATATTTAAACAGAACGAACCCCTGAAACTTTGTGCAATACAAGCATATCTTATAATCTACTAATTTATTGTTGTTTTCATATCCAATTTCCTTTTCTCCTTTTACTGCTCAGAACTCCCATTATGCTTGTCTGGATATTCAGCTTCTTTGCCTCTCTGTAAATCAGAGAAGTGTAAGGCAAATATTTTTGTAACACTAGTATGAACTTAAAACTGACCAGTCCCTTAAAAATTGAGCAATACCAGAACTCATGAAGTACAAAGAAAATAAGCACAGAGAGAAGAAACAGGAGCAGTCAGCTAATGAAAGGGAATAATATTTCTACTCTTACTAACAGGAATGATGTAAAGCTACAATTGAGCAACAGTATGCATTAAAGAAAAAAATGTATCTTCCAAAACTCTTCCTGCTAAAGTCCTGTCCACTCTCAAACCCCATTTTAGAGGAAGAGAACAGGCCCAATGAAAAAAAATTTTTTTTTTTTTTAATTAACCATCTCCCCCAAAGCAAATAAGCAAACAAACTAAAGAAACAAATGTGCTGGTTTGGGCTGAGGAAGCTTTAATTTTCTTCACAGTGGCTGACATGGGGCTGTGTTTTGGATTTGTGCTGAACACAGGGCTGATAACACAGAGATGTTTTTGCTGTTGCTGAGCTGGGCTTACACAGAGGCAAGGCCTTTGCTGCTGTTTGTACTTCCACGCAGGTGAGGGAGTTGGGAGTGCAGGAGAGGTTGGGAGGAGACACAGCTGGGACAGGTGACCCCAACTGACCAAAGGGATATTCCAGACCATGTGACATCCTGCTCAGTGCATGAAGCTGGGGCGAAGAAAGAGAAAGAGGGCAATGTTTGGAGCAATGGTGCTGTGACCAAGTAAGCGCTGAACACGATGGGGCCCTGCTCTCCTGGAGATGGCTGGACACCTGCCGGACCATGGGGAGCAGGGAATCAATTCCTTGTTCTGCTTTGCTTGTGTACATGGATTTAGTTTTCCCTATTATTCTATTTTTATCTCAACCCAGGATTCTTCCAGCTTTTACCCCTTCCAATTCTTTCTCTGATCCCACTGGTGAGAATGAGTGAGTGGCTACCTGGGGCTTGGCTGCTGGCTGGGGTTAAGCCACAACACCAAAACCCAAAACAAGCAAGCAAGTAAACAAACAAACAATCAAACTCAGCAAAATTTTAGTTCTTTGAATAATCTTTTTATTATGTTGTGAATTGCCTTACAAAGAAAAGAAAAGAAAAAAAAAATTCTACCCAGATCAGGAGAAAATAAAATTATTTTTCCCTTACTGATTGTTTTCTTGATGTTGTGGGTTTTCTACTCTTTGCAGAATATTTTACCTAACTTTCCTCATAAGGAGCTGATTCAAAACAGATTTCCTATGGGGAATATGCAATTATAAAGCTAAGCTAAATGTTAAAAATTAGAAACAATCAATTTTGAAATTTATCTGCAGGATTTAAATACAATTGAAGATGTCATAACTTGTTTATATGCAAGTAGCAGGAGACAAAAGAAAGAAAGATAAACATGCACAAGTGTGAAAATTCTTTAGGACATTAAGCCAATTCAAAACAACATGGAAGTAATCAAAAGTCAGTCAACAAGCCAAATAAATCTTCATAAAAGAAAACTCCATAGTAAATCTGAAACAGTTCATGGAATGGATGATGGTAGATATAATGTGTTTACATATGAGTCTGTAAGATTACAAAACAAGATATAAAATAATAGTGTTAGTTTAATCTCAAAAGGTTTGGAGGTATTTTTTCAGCTAGAATAAGCATCAGAATTTTGACTGCTTTTCCAAGTCTTCTCATGGTTTCAAGAAGTTGGCAAACAAGACAAAACTAAGAAGAAAAACCTACGCAAAGGAAGAATATACACAGAAATCCTTGCACTTTCTTATTTCAAGTGTCAGATTCCACTTGTTCTAGTATATTTGCTAATGCTTCCCAGGGGTACATAAAAGGTGATAATGACTCTAACATTTCTTTAAACATCTTGATTCCTAGGTAGCATCTGACTTATGAATGTTTACATGTACATTTTCTTCTTCCAGAACAACTAGGTAATTTTTAAAACTTCTTGTTAGGGAAATATGTGTGTTATCACCAAATATATTCATATGTAGACAAAGTGGATAGTTGATGCTGAGGAAGGTGGATAGCTGAGGAAAAGTAAAACATTCCAATTTTTCTATTTTAATGGGAGTGAGGGAAGAGGATTGATCCAAGTAACAGCAGATGCTTAACTAGTTTCACAATATGAAAATGCAACAAAATGTTATAAATAGAGCAACAGAGGAGAAAAGGAAACCAGATCTGACTGGATTATGGATAACAGTGTTACAGCTAAGGTTCCAACACAGGAGCTCTCTTGTTAAATGTGCAATTAGACTCTTAGAGGCTGACTATGACCAGAAGTCCGGGCTTCCCAATTATCTCCACAACATCTTTTTGGTACCTGCCCAGAATACTCCCAGCTTTCTTTTGCCTTACCGCGTTAGTGAACATGGCTTACATGGATTCAGACACAGGAATGTTCTTTGTTGCTTTCAGTGACTCAGATGAGTTTGGGACAGTAGCAGGAGCTAAAAGAAGCCAGTAGGAATCTGAGAATGTCAAGATTGTGTCCCTAGGTTGTACCTCTAAATTTTTTGTAGTGAATGGACTTTGAGATGCTAAAGGAGTTTTATCTGCTCCTTTGTTTCCTTTAGTTTCCCAAACATTTATCTTTTTTCCCTTTCTGAGATAGAGGCCTAGGTTGCTAAGTCTCCAGATGTAGATTTTATGTCTGCACTTCACACTATCTCTGCATTTTACTGTGTGGAGTGTGGGCTATCTTCCTACCTAAAGTGGAGCTACAGGTACCCCAGATAACATTGGTCCTTCCCATTATCTGTATTTCTATTTGACATACTTGTCAAAGCCAGTAGCTGCCTTCTTTTACTACTATGGAAAAATAACTTTTATGATACTTTATTATAAAAATGTTTATACGAATGAGAAAATTTGTGTTCTTTGATGGTGTGTTAGCCATCTAATTTCTTTTTACAGATCAATGTTGTATTTGCTTAATGTTAAGAAATGCTAGAAATGTAGCTCCCAGTCCAGGACTGTCTATATCTGACTCCTCTGTTCCAGCTGGAACTAGATGACCTTTAAGGTTCTTTCTAACCCAAAATATTCCATGATTCCATGATGAGTTGCTCTTAATTATTCTATGAAGCAATCCCGCCCTCCTACTTCTGGCTATGTAACAAGTTTAGGGAAATTAACATGATAAATTCAGTGCCTAAAATCAGTCATGTAAATGTCACTCTTAACACTTTTTCTGCTGTAAAGCATGTAAAGCAAACACAGGGTATTATTCACATGCTCCCAAAGAATTTTGTTTCACCAGTGAGAATGGCAGCTTCTACTCAGAAGAGGAGGCCCACTGAGTTCATCTGCTGTAATATCCAGGGAAACACCTCAAACCGGAAAGAGATGAACTCTGGTAAGAAGGAAAATGCAAATGGCAGGCAGAAAACCATCAGCAGTTTCCATGAGGAGGAAAATGACATAACACCAAAGTGAGACCATATTTAGAACCTGCACATATTTCCACAGCTATTCCCAGATATCAGTTCTAGGAATCTGTAAACAGCAAAGATCACATCTTAGTTTTGGCTTTGCTAAACAACTCTTCTCATGACATCTCTAAAGGACTAGGAAGGAACTTGAAAAATTTAAAGGGGTTTTGGTATATTAACATATTCTCAAAGTATCTAGCAGCAAAAGCCACAAATTTAAGCATGTGAGTTAAAGAAGGGCTCATTATTTCAAAGTGAAAGAGGATATGCAGTCAGTTGTAGCCAATTTAAATTATTTTTGGTGAGAGTTGTACTTTGATCACATTCCTGGATTTTTTTGCTGTTGCAAAACATGTGTTCCATATTTTTCAGGTCTGTTTTCCCAAATACTTAAAATTTATTCACCAGTCAGACACATTGAGAAAAAAATTCATCCTTTGTAGGTAGAATATGTTACTCTATTCTTTAATATTAGGCACAAGTTTTAGTCATTTATACTTTCCATCACTGTGCATTTTTTTTGTTGGTATTAACTGAAAATTTCGACTGTGTATTATTGTAATTGTAATTTTGTTCTGCTTCTAATAACACAGTTTCAGTCAAAATCAGCAACATCTATCAAGAGGGGATCACAGGTCGACCTACACTCTGCCATGAGTGCTGTACAATTGAGGGGTTATCTGTTAGACTCTCGAAAAAAAAGCACAAGGAATTAAAGTTGTCAGGAGTTTCAAACAGCTGAGTTACAGAGTGAACAGCTGGCTTCTGAGAGGGTTTTAACAGATATGAGACAGCTGTGTTCCTAAAAATTTTGAAAAGGCAGAGGATGCATCCAAATGGTTTTTGTGTAGAACTTTACCTAACAGATGAGGGCTCATTCAGTTCAGCTATATTTTAGCTGAAGAAGCCCTGTGAGTTATAATGTCCATGTCTGTAGCAGAGCTGCAAAGTGGTGGCATCTCTCCAGGTTTCAGAAGATACTCAAGCACCAATTCTGTGAATCACTGGGGGCTGATTAGAGGCTAAGAGTGTTTAATTTCTTGCTGTCACTCACTTGAAAGCTGGACCTGACCTTAAGAATATTTCAGCCATTCAAAATGTAAGCACCACAACAAAAGGCTGAGCAATCATTTGTGGCTGATTTTGACTATTTTCTGAAATAAAGAGGATTTGGGAACAAAACTACAACAAAATATATGTTACTAATTTATAAACTACAGAACAAAGTGTCACATTCTATTCTTTCTATTCTTTCTATTCTCATTTCTTTTTGTCTTTTTTTTCAGGTAAATATTCATAAAATATTTACCAACAGTCTCATTATTTTTAACTAGAATATATTATGGCGAGAAGCAAAGAGTTTTCTGTCAGACTGTAGTTTGTCTTCAAATGTAGTGTATACTGCCTTCATTACTCAGAGATGATTTTGCTTTTCAGGATCAATGTGAATAATACCTAATAACAACGACCCATAATACCCAGACCCAAGCCACAAAGGATGGCATGAACTGCCTTTTATTTTTTTTAAATCTTTTTTTACCCCTTCTCACAGTCTATTTTTTTCTAATTTTTTTGATATTTAAAATATTTTATGATTGATCTAACATCCCTTTCCAAGTAGAGCAGAAAAGACATCCAGAATTCAATGATTGTTTCCCAGGACTTTTCAGATCAGCCTGCTAAGGACAGGTACTAGCTTTTATTAGACCCTGGAGAAGAAACAAATTTCTATTTGTTGTATTTCTCACAGTCCTCAAAATTGGGAAGACCAGGCATACAAATGTAATTTTGCTGGCTATTTCATACACAAAGGATTCAATCATGCAAACACTTAAACACATGCTTGGCTTTATACACATGAATAGTCCTATAAAAGTAATCTATTACTATTTTAAGGGTGAAAAAAGATTTGCATTTAAACTCTCCAAAATTAATGTCACCATTATATTTTATAACTTAATGAACACATATAATTTAAATATACTTAAGGTTTAATTACAGGTTTGCAATTTAAAGAGTCTAGAAGTGTTAAAAAGATATTCCAGTAATCTGGAACTCATGGTAAACTCATTATGTTCCTTGATATAGAGAAAACTTATGCCACATTGTCTGTAATTTGACATGAAACCTACAGTGTATTACAACATCTAAGTAAAATAAAGGACGGTAAAGCCAAAGACTTTCAATTGTCTTAGAAAATCAGTAGCTTTGCTCTTATTTGCTAGGGTAAATGAAAAGAAAATACAATCACCTTGAAACATGTTTGAGATAAACAGCCAAATCCCCTTTCAGTGATCATAAGGTGAGTATTAAATTAAATATTAAATACAAATTCAGTCCAAGAAGAAGATTTAAGTCATAATGAAAACCCAGGAAATGCAACTGTGAAAGTTAAGGGGACTCTATGACAGGAAAATCTGTGTGACTATACTATTCTCTGTCAGAAAGTTTTGATACCAAAGCACATATAAATCCAAATCCCAGTGCATAAACAGCTGCCACACTGCCTAACAAAGAGAGGATCACAATAATGAGGATGGATGTCATTAACACATGCTGTAACCTACAAAATCAGGTCAGAAAACATATGCCAATATTGAAACTATGAAACTGCCACCAAAGTGAACTAGGCAGCATAGCAAACAATGATTTATCCCCAAAGTCTGTACACTTGTATTCTGGACACTGGTATTTAAACAGAAGAGCAGTGTCAGGCTGGAAGGGATGATAAAAAGATTTAATAGCTACATTCTGTTGTTACAGCAAGAAAGCTAATAACTGAATATCAGTGAAGGATTTCATTGTTATTTTGGAGGAGTACAGGGACTTATAAAGGTCTTGTTTTAGCTGAAATTTTGAATTAATTAAGTATTTTCTTTTTAGCTATGGTTAAGACTGTTTTTCGCATGTTAGCATAATATGAAATTAGATAAATAGATGTATTATGTGGTGATTCAGGGTATTTCAGAAAAGTGTTTTTGTAATGATCATATGCTTTGCCAGAAAAGTCTCAAAATTATACTGCCTTGTGTTACAAAAAGCTTATTCTTTCCATAATGGTGGCTTGATAGCATGTGGGTGGAATGAGTGGTTCCCAGGGCATTAGCAAAGCACTAGTATAAAATATTTTTGTTTTCTGTAGTTGTTCATTATATCTTGAAGTAAAAGAGCTATTGAATTGTATGCAGAAACAAAAAAGTATACATCAAGAAACTGTAATTCACATTTTTGCCATCACTCATTAATACCACACACAGTCACTTGTTAACCACAATCAACATCAGACACTTTTTTTTGCACTTAATACACCATGTAATATGTCTGGGGCTAAATGGTATTTCTGTTTTTCTGAGAAGACCATCCCAGCACACAAATTCAGAATGCCTCTTCTCAGAGAATCACAGCATGTACAGAGTTGGAGGGTATCTCTGGGTGTTGTCTAGTCAATCTCCCTGCTCCAAGCACAGTCAGCTGTAGCAGGCTGTCTCTCAGGAATGTATGTCTTGATATGACACCTACTCCAAGCCCTTAACCATCTTTGTGGCCCTTTGCTGGGCATGCTTCAACACATCCTTGTATCTCTGCTCTGGGCAGCACAGAACTGGACCAAGCAGCTAGATGTATCTTTAATCTCGTGCTAAAAGTTCAGTTCAGTGTCCACCAGGAAACCCAGGTCTTCTTCTGACAAGATGCTATTCAGACAGTTGGGCACCAGCGGATGTTGGTGTCTGGGGTTATTCCACCAAACGTTCATTACTTTGCAATTCTCTTTGTTGAAATTAGTGTCATTTCTGGGGACCTCTTTATCCAGCATTTTGAGCTTCCTCTAAATAGCAGCACAACCACCTGAATTGGTCAATTCCCCTGTTTTTATATCTTCTGCAAGCTTTCTGACGGTGCACTCAATCCCACCAGACAGGTTATTAATGATATGGTCAAATAGTTCTGGCCTAGGATAAGGCCTGAGGGTACACCACTGGGACTGGGCTGCAGTTGGACTTCTTTCCACTGCTCACAAACTTTTGAGCCCAGCAGTTCCGACAGTTTGCTATCCTCCACCTTTGCCTGATTATCTAACCCATACTTCATCATTTTTTCATTGAGAATGTGATGGAAGACAGTGTCAAAATACTTGCTGAAGGTGAGATAAACAATATCCACTGCTACCCTCATCCATTAAACCAGACATTTCATTGTAGAAAGCTATTGGGTTGGTCAGGCATGATTTTCCCATTCTAAAGTCAGGGTGATTACTCTCAATCAACTTCCTTAAGCTTCTGAGCCGTTTACTCTGAAAAGCACATAAAGGTTTATGAACTTCACCTTAATAATTGTGATTAGTTTATAGCTGTTATGACATGGTAATTGTAAAATTCTTATACATACCAATCTCAGCATTAAAAGCACAATCTTGGTGTATAGAGTCTTGGTTGACAAAAAAATGAGAGTGAGATGAAGTCCAGACAAGATTTATACTAAAAGATGGGTTTGGAAATACTATTTGGAAACCAATTGTCAATCTTTTCAGGCTGGCCAGATATAAGGAATGTTCTCTTTCCCTCCTTTGCTGTAGAAGTTAAATGATTAGCATGATGTGTTTAGCCACAGCTCTGCAACTGAATCAGTGAATTATGATCTCTCCATAACATTGCTTCCCTAATCTGTCTAATCAATGTGGCAGTATTCCTGTAAGATTCTCTCTGGGCTAGCAGCTAAATGTTCAAGCAATGTGTGGTTGTGAGGTTGCAGCACAGAAAGTTATATTGCAAAGAAAAAATATTTTCAAATTAAGATAAATCTTGTTTATACACCATGGGAAAAGGTTTGGATAGCCCAGATAGTTCAGTAGTTAGAGTTATCTAGAACAGGCTGCAAACCCATTCTAAAAAAATATTGTCCTATTTTTCCTCTCTCCTTAGCTTTTAAAACAGAACAGTAAAACTATCACAATGTTTCTTTCCTTTAACTATCTCTAACTGTATATAATATATTTACAGATTCACTGTAACTGTAAATCAAGATTTTGGTGTAAAGCTCTGCTCTCCCCTATATTTGCTGAATTCTGAGGAGTCTGATTTCCAAGACAAATTTTCTTCTCCCCTGTATTTGCTCATTATTGGAAATCTGTCTGCAAATGCAGCCCTGCATCTGTTAGTACTTTCACTAAGAACCCTCTGTCTGGGATTCATAATTCAAATATTCCCATTTTTCTCAAGCTGAATTAGAAGCAGTTTCTTAGCCAAATAAGAGTTTCCATAATCACCCTTGAATATGGTTTCTTTTCTTATGAGCACACACAATATTTGGACAAGAGTAAGATTTCTGGAGTAACAGAAATCCTGAGTATTGCTGGATTTATATTCCACTTCTCTTTTCTTCAAGCACTAATCAAGATTTTTCATTCTCGATAAGTTATTTGACAACTAATTCGTAATACAAGTCTTATGGTCTAGATAGAATGGTTTGCAACCGCTTGAAGAAATCCTGTTCAAAGAAAATTATAAATCTTTAAGTCCGTACTTTTATTCTGAGAGCCCCATGGTTTGAAATTTTGTCTTATAAATTTGGTTTGTTTTTTTTCATGACAAGGAATATGCAGCTTGCTATGATAAGGGAATTTTGTTCATGTAGGTTAGAGTGTCCCTCTGAAATCTTGTAGCAAAGATTTATTATTAAAGTTTCAAATATCTTTGAAAAAGAGTGCTACTCTTGATGAACTTAGTGTGCTACTGTCATCTTCCTGATGCAGCTTCCGCTTCCAGTGGTTCAATATTAAAATATTACCTTTTCCTTACTATCACCCATCATTTTATGTGTTGTTTCTGATAACATTGTCCACAATGTGTAAGATGTCATGTAATATTTAGTTACAACTTTTCTTGGAAATTGTGTGTTGCAAAGGGTTTGAGAAGTTCCAAAGTAAAGGGACCTCACCCTCAACATTTGGCATGTGGACATCTCTAGAGCTGTTGGACACACAGAGCAGTAAGCAGATGATCTCTTATGCAGTGGTTGTGAAAATTTTCTAACTGCAAATTTCAGTCGGTGTCTGTCACATTTCTTCTGATGTGGTGTAGTGTGTTATCATGCAGAAAAAATACCCCACAAAACTGCAACTCACTACTGTACTGCAATCCTTTACTGAAAAATAGAAAGTTAGTAAGAAATACCTTGAGACAATATAGTCATCCTTATTACTGAGCAAAATGTGTATAATCATAGCCTACCACCTGATATTCTTTTGTTGTTTCACAAAGTCTTTTTACATGTTGTCATTCTCTAAGACAAGAATAGGTGCTATGAATACAAACTGAGGACTATTTAAATTTTGTCTTCCATTACTCACTTGGGTGGCTACAGGCTTTGCTGGAAGAAGGGATTTTTTGGATCAAGAGTAAATGTGGGTGTGATAAATTAATAAAGATGCACTGACATGAGCTCTGAAGTCATGCAGATCCAGCAAAGCTTTTCAGTTGGGGGGTCACCAGAGGTTGAGATTAGGCAGGGTAGTCCAGGAGCCAAGGCAGAAAGCAAGGCAGGTGGCACCATGCCTGGTCCCTAAGGATGCAGGCATCAGGAGACCAGGAAGTGACCAGGTGTATTTGGGGCACCGGTATTTTTCTATCCACAGGCAAAACTTCCTCATGGTGCATCTCCCTGAGGAGACAGAACAAGACATGACAACCCAGGACAGCATATGAAAAGTTCTTTTACACTTGTATACATATCTACTCACCCTCTATTGATTTAAAGAAAATTAAAACAAATCGTTATCAGAAATAGACTAGTCAGTGCTTCTTTTTATTATAACTTATATCTCCTATTGGAGAAAGATCATCATCTGTCTGTTACTCTGTTAGATAAGCGTGCTGTCTCCAGAGGGCATTTACACAGGTCTCCTAAATACCAAGCTTTCATTGCAATCACCAGTGCATGCAAGACATGTGAAAATATTTTATTTCTTTTCTGAAGAAAAATGCCTAAAGAAGTATATCTCTATAAAATTTTCAATATTGAACAAAATGCGTATTTGTTTTTGCCAGACAAGATCTAGTTTGGTATAAAAAAATGTGCATATGCATATATGTGGCTAGCTTTTTAGAATAGGTAAATAAGCACATTGAGGCCAGGTTTTCTAAATTAAATGCCATTTCCTACAGTTTTTTTAGTGGACATGCCTTTTACACATGAGGAGAAATTCAGACCCTATAGTTAGGCTGGGAGCAGAATCGCTACGATCATTTTCATTGAGAAAGAAACAGACATTTTCTTGTCATGTGAACTTCAATTGGCTTATTCCTGTTTTTTTTATCAGAAAACAGAACAAAAAATGCCCAAAATATCAATCATAAAAAATCACCACCACCACCAACAAAAAAAATACAGAAAATAAAACCCCAAATAACAAAAAAACCACAGAACTTGTGTTGCATCATTATTCTCACTTGTAACTAAAGTTACTTTTTTGTTCTTTGGTAACATTGTCAACATTCCATGTTGTCTCTCTAAGCAGTAAAGGAAGCCTTGGAGATATTTGTGAAAGGTGAAACAGCTGTTATAACAGGAAGTTACTAATGTGTAATGTGTAAGTAAAACATTAAAATAACTTATCATTTGTGTGATTGGAAGGAGACACTAAACAGACACTTGTTAACCATCAATAATTCAAGAACTAAGAGTGAAGTAAGATATTGATAATTCTTTTCCACAGTATTCCTGTTTTCAAAGAGGGAAAAAAAATAGTTGGGTCACAAGAAAAAAATTCTAAACCATCAACCCAGATTTCCCCTGAAGAAAAAAAATGACAGGTGATTTTTTATGTGTGATATTTTCTTAAATTTTGCTAGCCTCCAGTGACAAAATTTCATTTTATTTTCTCAAAGAAATATAAACTCACTTATTTTCCCAGAAAGTCTTGCAATTAACAGTAGGTAACTCAATTTGGCTCTCAATCAGCTTGTGAATTTGTGGACTTAAAACTAGCAATTGCTTAGCTATCTTTATCATGACCTTACAGCATTTACTTATGACAAGAAAACACATAGCCAACCATTATTGTATTTTTGGGTCCAATTCTTCAAATTTGAAAGCAATGGACAAGGAAAGTAAATTTTAAGTGGAATTTTAGTCTGTTGCTCTCAGCTCTCAAAACATAGCTGTTAACAGAGAGACATCAATCAGCAACTCCTGCTGTTAGGACACAAATTCTTGATTCAACAGTAATTCAATGAGCACATATGAATTTTGACACTGTGTCTTTCCTGCTAATATTTCGGATGGGATAAGGATTGGTCTAGCAATAAATAATAAAAAACAATACTTTTTAATTTTTTTTTTTTCCTGGAAAACTGACCTGAATCAGCTGTTTAAGAAGCTAGGGTCCAGCTCAGATGTTCTACAGCTGATGCACGTGAGGGCAATTACTCTAGTGGGCTATTGAGGGGTAGGAAACCTGCTGGAAAGCTCATGATAACATGCAGTGCTGAGATCAGGAAGGCCAAGGCCAAGTTTCAGAAGGTAAAGGAAGTAGAATGGTGTGATAATTCCCTGGGCCTGTGTACCTAGCCCATCAAGAGGACATGCAATTCATTGAGGAGAAAGATGACTTACTTATTTTATTCATGCAACCAACTTGGCCCAGAGACCTCAGAAAAAAGGAGCAAATCTCTGAGCAAATCTTCTCAATCTGAGTGAGAAAAGTGTAACAAGTTTCAGTGGCTGGAAGTAGGCAATTATAAAATGTTGAGTTTATCACCAAGAACTTAGGTGAAAAATTACTATCTGGAACCTTGAGGTAATTTTACTCTGAAATTATCTAGATGTGAATTTTAATCTCTTTCCAAGTGAAAATCTATAAATTTTCAGTGAATATCTAAGGTAGTGCTCCTTTCCACTTTGGTGTCTTTCAATGTCTTATCCTTTGCCTTGAAAATGTTCTTTCATGGGACTTAATTGTGTTTCTTTCAAAAACACCATGGAGCATTCTGCCATGCATTTAGCAAAATGTCAGTATTTTTAAGACAACTAACCAAATGGTCAGGAACACTTTTATTAATTTACCCTTTTTTCCCCTACTGCGTAGTTGACCAAAAAGATTTTGGCAGCATTTTCTGTCTCTTCCTGTCCTTGTGGAGTAAGGAGGCTGGTAGAAAAAAATACAGCTCAGATGTTTTGACTTTTTCTTGTATTCAGAATTAAAATGACCACAATTTTTTACTGTGAAGGAATGTTTTCAGCACACTAATTGATACAGTTTGGTAAGGCTTATCTGTGTAGGAATATGATGCTTGGTGATACCTGTGAAACCTCTTCATTAATGAACATTAATGGGACTCGTTTTCCCCATTTTTCCTCTCACTGGTCAACAGATATGAAGATCCGCAAAATTTAAAGAATTATTCTGCTATTAACTGGCTGGTTATGGAACCACCTATAGGTTAAAGCAAAGGAAAATCTATGGTATTTAGAAAATAAGCCTGGAAAACCTCATCTAGAACTTTATATACTTTTTATTAATCTTTTTTATATTTTCCATAAAGAATCCTTAAAATAATCTGGAAATATAAAATTATAGTAATTTTCAAAGATTGATAGTGATAGAAAGACAGAAAGACACTTGCTATGGATTAATTCTTTCTGTTGAGAGAGAATTTACTCCAGGAAAAATCTTACGCATTTTGACAGTTACTTTCAAATCCAGGCACTATTTTTAATGAGAGATTGGGTACTTTAACAAGATCTGATACATTATTTAGGGTCTTTATATACTATAAGATGCTTATCTTAATTCATGCAATTCCTTTTAAAAAGTATCATTTATTCACATGTGTTCAATTAAACATATGAAGAAAGTTGCCATCTTCAAAACATTCTCAGCAATGACAACCTGCTTTTTGACTCTCCTACATGCTCTACTTCTCATGTTAAATTTAGAGAGAGAATTTCAGATATATGTGGCAAGGCTTACCAGTACAAGTAATAGCAGATTAGGATAACATTACTTCTTTGTGGAAATCAAGGATAATGAATTTGCTGTAGGCAAGAGAAAAATACATGACACAAGAAGGTTACTCTTTACACAATATTTGCAGATAGACTGAAAAATAAAGGTTTTCAAATGTAAAAAATTCAGCATTAATAAGAGGCAATGGAATTCATAAAGGATTATTAGTTGGTTCCCGCCACCCTCTGATAGTCTTTCTGCTTTTTTTCGCTGCCATTTACCTTATGTTCAAATCAATACCATCTGGTCCTTAGAAACACAAATTTGTAAAAATCCTGACTAATTTTCCTTCACTAGTGGGCGAAACTTGAAATAAAACTGTCTTCCAATCCATAAAAGAAAGACAGACCACATTAGGTTTATAAAAGAAAAAAAAAAGACAGAAAAAAAAAAGACGTTTTGTGCCTCTTTGAAGGATTCTTTATCCTGACAGGCCCTACTTAGAAGCAGCAATGGGAGTTGCTCTTCACATAACTTTCTCTTTTGCAGTTTACTTGTATGCCTGTGACTTCCTTCATTTTAAAACTGCAAGTGTGGTACTTCATCATCACGATTTGCATGGGTTTAGAAAAAGGTGTATTTTTTTAGAACAATTAGCTTCCTGTGATGTAACAAGCATTTGTGTAGTGTCATGTTTTGGCTATTATTCTACCTTAAACACAAAACATTCAGTAGATGATTTATGGTTATAGGATTTCCTTTGCTCTCCAGAATATGATAGTCTCCCCAGCTGTTCACTGGAAATTGGAATTTGTGATTTATGATTATATCATTTTAATTTTTGTCTCAAAAATGAGAATTGCCAAGAGGGATGCTGTTTCTCTTCCAGTCCTGTCAATGGAAGTGCACTGCAATTACTCTGTCACATTGCAATCATTCAAGAAATGTGTAGCAAACCTAATTCCCCCATATCCCTAATAATGGCTTAACAAATTTCAGCTCTTTTTTAATGGTAAAGTACTTAAACTGTCATACCTGGAACCACTGCTCTTTGGAAGTATACATAATATTGATTCTCCTGGCCAGAAAAAAGGGCACACACTTTCTTTAAAAATTAAACAAAAACAAATTTAAAAAAGGCTGCAATGTCAGCATCTCAGTGTTCCTTGTGTAGATTGCTCCATTGTTCTAAATTTGTGTCCTTTATAATTGCATCAAGTTTTTTAGAATAATGTGATCCAAGCTTTTTTTTTTTAATTTGGATTTTTGGATGTGGTTTTGGTTTTTTGTGGTCTTTTCTGTTTTGTTTTTTTTTGGGGGGGGTTCCTTTTTATTTGGTTGGGTTTTTTTTGTGGTGTTTTGTTGGTTGACTTGTTGGTTGGTAGGTTTGGGGCTTTTTTTTGGTTTTGTTTGTTTAGTTAGGGTTTTTTAGTATTGTAAGTAAGCCAGTGTATTTTCCCGTAGTTTTCAGAAATAGAGTTGTTTGGAGTTTGTACAAGGGATGCACACACATATATGTTCTGGCTGTGGCTGCAAGTTTGTGCCTGTAATTTATGAAATATCAAGTAAATGGCAGGAGCCTGTAAAATCATGCTATTTCGTGTGGATCTGCCATAGCACAAGGCTGGTGCCACAGGTACCAACTTAGGCATTGTGTTCAGTCCCTTGCAGGCACAGACCCATAAGTTGCAATAAACAGCGGATCCACAGAAATCTTGGATGCGCTGTGACACACCTACAGTCATGAACTGTAAAACTAAAACCCATAACAAATTTAAGACTGTAAAAACAGCTTCTGAATCCAAACCTGGCAGTTATTTCAATTGAACCTGAACAGAAGTGATAAATTTCAGAGTCAGCTAGACCCCCAGCACGCATCATCTCCTCTCATAGCTGATCTTGAAAACAGCAGAGGAAACAAACTTACCCATCAATGTTTCTGTCCCTAGGCATGCATCTAAAGTATGAAGGTTTTCACAGCCCCAAGGAAAGCCAGCAGAAGCACCAAAATTTTATGAATATTTCAAATAATATCAATGTAGCAACATAACAGACAAGCAAGTCTCATCTTCATGTTGCATTCTCTGACAGATTCCAATACATCACAGGCATTAGAATTCATCTTGCAATTTTATGTTCCATCTTCAAGAATTTTCTTCTGTCATGCAATTCTTCCTGTAAACTTGGCCATCCTTTCATTTGTTACAGATGATACGCAGTTTAGCTGCAATTTTTTCCATTACATAAATTCTCTTAAAATTTCTTTTAATTTTGGAAAGCAGAATTTTAATTGAGTTGAAGTAAATTTTGTTTGAAAAATTATGAGAGTTTTCTTTTTTACTTGTTGGTCCTTTTAATACATCTTTCATACTGTTATTGCATTTTAACCTTCATTTTCTATTGACAGAACTCTTTATTTTAATTATTGGTCTCATATACTTTTAGGAATTGAAAAGTCATATCAAGCAACCAATGTTTTGAGGTGTTTTTTGCAGAGGAAAGCTTTTGGAATGTGTGATAATTTTCAAGATGACCTGGAAAGGCATTTAAGGCATTGAAATACAGCTTATCTGCTTAAGTGGTTACAGAGCTCCTTCTGAAGAATATATGATGTCTATAATGATACCATCACATTCAAGAGGCTGAGGAACAGTTGGTGGTTTGAAGCGCCTAGGGGTAAATAGGACTAGCAAAGTTTGATTTTGAGATGCTTGATAAAATTGATAATTTCGTAATTTATATGTTGTATTTTCATTTTTCAAGACCATAAACTCTATAGATAGGCAGAGTGTTCATGATCTAAAAACGTACAGTATACTTAGGATGGTTATGTACTTAGAATAGAGGAAATTTAGAAATATTGCAAATATAAGTTCTAGTATACTGAGCAGTGTAAACACTTCTGTGCATGGGTGATCAGCAATAATCCTGGAAAACTTTTGTGGCATAGTCCTATACATAGGCAGCCACTTTAAATCAAATATGTTTTTTAATTTTAATGCAATTGCAAACACAGATTTGCTGTGATTTCCTTTAACTTTAGTATCTGTGTTTGGTTGACTTAAATCATGCTCATGTGTCTCAAGTGAAACCACTAGCTGACCAAAGCCAGTTTATTAAAATGTTTGTGTTCTTCTTTAAGTTTCTAAGCAACTTACAGAACATAAATTTAAAATTAAGATGGATTCCAAGCCATCAGGGAAGTAGCAAAGATTGGTTCTTGTGTGATTGTAAATTTTCATAAAAACTTCCTCAGAAAATTTTTGAAAATACTGGAAAGTCTTGCACCTTCTCAGTGCCACAGAATGGGCTGCACCTTGCTGAGATTCTTTCATAAACTGCATTTTTGTTCCTCAGCTGCTATAAAAACCTACAAAAACTTTATTGAAAGATTAATAGAAGAATGGTGTGTGAAACATGATGAAAAAATGATTAGAGATTGTGATGTTCTCTTTGAAAAGTCTTTGTTCTGAGTTTAAAAGATGAAGTAGACTTTGCAGGAATTGTTTGGGGAATATTTACACTGATTCTGGTATTTGTTTTTTTAGATATTTGCTTTTTTTAAATGCATTGCTTTAATGGTATAGTTTGTGTTTCTGGCTCCACAAATGTGTAAGGTATTTTCTAGGAAAAGAATCTCAGCATGAGCAAGGGTATGAGAAGCAGGGGAATAAGAAAGTATTATTTCTTAAGATTTTGTTGTCAAGACATGGTTTTGTAAAATGCCTACCTCTACCTATTGCCTATTCCTCTTGTATACCTTTCTATTCTCAGGTATAGCCAATGACACTTAAGAATTTCAAAGCCTGCAAGGGACCACAATAATTTTCTTCTATCTGATCTTGGTTTCAAGATCTTGCACAGCAGCAGACCAGCATTTTTCTGATTGCTGTTCTGATTAATCGAAGCCTTTATTACTATACTTCTTCCAACCTAGAATTTGACTAGCATGTATCTTCCAGCTATTGGAAGATTTTATTATGCATTCTTATGCTATCAAGCCATTAATAGTCATATATTACTTCTCTTCCTCAATACCTTGTCACAAGCAGAACAGAATTGGATTTTGCTTTGCCTTTTTATTCTATGGAGCCACTTTGAATCAGCTGTCACTTATCCTTTTTGATATGTTGTCACAAGCAAAATGGCCTTTAGTTGGAGAGACATATTTGACTCATCATCAGTAAACATAAAGTTCTGATCATTGATTTGAATGTTGGAAGTGGGAAAAAAAGTCTGGAAGCACCTGTACAGGTACTTAGATAAACATTTATTCTCTTTTCTCAGCCTAAAGTTTCATAAGTTTTTTGCAAATTCTGCTCAGTCCATCTGAGTTCACCCAGAGAAGTAGAGATGGTATAGGAAGCTGAGATGCTTCATCCAGTGGCTTTCATGTGCCTCAGGGTTCCTTTCTGCTGGTTGATGCTTCTCAGATTTCTGACTTCCCATGTGCAACTGTGTCTGCAACTCTTGTTTGTGCTTCAGTGCATGTCACCCATGGACTGCAGGTCCTTCAGAGGTGTACCTATTGCCTTTTGCCATGAAAACCACCCCAAGAGTGCATATTCCAGTGTTTCTCTGTATTGTCTGAACAGGACACCACTTGTTGTTTTGGTCAGATGTACTTTAGCATGCAGTCCTAAAGTTTTTTTATTTTTCCACTGCTGCTTAAACAGATTTCAGTACTAACTGCAATGGGCTTCCATCTGTTCTTCCATTTAGGTCACAACTGTGACACCCTGCTCCTTTAACATTTAAATTCTGTCCTTTACACATTATATATAATAATACACAATAATGAACCCACTATTGATGCTTTTTCTGGATAAACAAACAGTGTAAGCTAGTGTCTCGAGGCCTGTCTACAGACAACAGATTTTAATTATTTTCACAAAATCGTAGAATAGTCTGAATTGGAATGGACTCAGAAGGATCATCAAGTCTAAGTCTTTAGTGAATGGCCCACAATGTTTGTGTAATTAACACCATGCATTTTCAAGTCCTTTCTAAGTTTTAAACATAATTTTAGAGAAATGAATGTGACATGCTGGTATATTTCTATTTACCATGTATACAAATGCCAGTCTCACTATTCAGATTTAAAATTTTCCCTTCTAGGATACCTGTCTTTTCTTGTGGTTGCTGATTTGCTGTGCATTTTAACCGGAGATTGACGTCCTGTGATTTACCTACAATTAACATATTTTTCCCTTTCTGAAGGAAAACATATATCAGTCTTGGGACAATCGAGTTGTTCAGTAGAAGTTCTTTATACATACAGTTTTGTGTTGTGTCCTGCTTGATTTAGAAGCTGTTATTAGTAAAACTGATAATCCTCCACTTGAGGTCTTCTAGTCAGGTAAAAGTTGTCTTACCCTGCAAATTCATTTGTACAAATAAGTTGAAAGCAATGTCACTTCTATATCACTTTTTGAAAAATCAGGGATATTAAGAGTGTTTTGTACCAATCTTTTGAGTTCAAACCAGAGCAGCTTTGCATAATATGAAAGTAATTCCTCTCAAAGACCACAGGAAATATTTGCTGGCCTTGAACTTCATTAGATATCTTGCAGTGAACTCAGTTAGTATCAAGCACCAATTATGGATAATTTTATTTCAGAGATTTAGGAAGAAAAGCTATCAAAATTGTGCTTCAGCTTGGCTTTATAGAACCACTTCTAAGTTCAATGCCTCTAGTCTAAACATAGCAATATAACTTCTAACTTGGGACTTCCACGAGCGGCTTGCTGGAGGCTATTGAGCTTTTCTGTCACTGTAGACTTGCCTCCTGCTGTAGCATTGCCCAGGCACAAGCCTCAGGGGATAGGCTCCTGGGATGGCAGGAGATCACTCTGGTCCCACATCCTTCATTCTTGCTGGCAGAGCAGTGGTGTTGGAAGGGCTGGCCCTGCTATTTAGGTCACTAGATTGCAAGGAAAATAATTAAAATGTGGGATGTCAGTGGGCATTTTTTTTATTCTCCCTCTTAGCTGAATTTTCCAATTCTAGTCAACTTATTACTCTCAGGGTAGGAGAAACTTGTTTGCTGTTATTCTTCCAGTTAAAGCAAAAGAAATTAAATAGTTTCTTCCAGTGGCCTGCTGCACAGCCTCCTGTAACTGGCTAATTGGCCTCCTATAATTATTGTCCTAATTGAAACTCATTTACTATTAGATAGGAGGTTTATGTAGGTCATCTGGTTTTGTGGAAAAGTTGGACTGTACTCAGGCATGAAACCAATCTACCTTATCATTGACCTTTCTTTTTTACTAATATTTTATCTCTGCTACAACAAATCTGATTTTAAAGAAAACCATCTTTTGAACATGGGTATCAATCAGATAGGAGAAGTAATCCTAACATATTCAGAGCTTTAATGGACAATGTTGTGTGAAATAAAAGTCTTCCTCTGCACGTTCATTCCAGGTTGATATATGTATGGTCGTGCAGGGGCCTATGAAAGTTTGACACCCTCTGGAAAAGCACAGCCTTGAGTTGCAAGTCAAGACCACAGGTTAACAGCTCGGGTGGGCACACACTTGCATTAGATGTATGTAAAAGTGTGAAACAGAAGTTATCTTGCTCCTAGATTTCGACTTTCAGCTTTTTGTTTTATTGTTTAAGATCACCTGTTAAACTGTTATGCTGTTTCCTCTCTGGATAGAGATATTCATCTCAGATGATAATTGTGCCATAATTTAATTGTTTTAGAAACAAAGTTATGTTTTTCATTAGACTATTTTGAGATTAACTGGATGTGTAAAGAAACTTCAAATTCTTCTGGTTCTTATCATTTTATTAACAGAATTTCTTTGAAATACAAGGACCAATTCTTTCATTGTCTCCTAAGACCATTAATATCTAATATTCTAATTTGTTTCTGTTTGGGGAGAAAAAAAAGTCCTTACCAATATAAAAAACTGTTTAGCTAATTGTTTTTCATTTTTATTTTCTTGAGTTAACTCTAGCTTTAAATTCAATAAAAACTTTTTTTTTTTTTTCTGATTTTTATCTTTGTAAATGTTTTACTGGAGTGAAACTGTCATAGAATCACGCTGAGTTGGGAGGGACCTGTCAGGATCACTGAGCCCAACTCCTGGCCCTGCACAGCACCATCACTCCCAAGAGTCACACCAGGTGCCCAAGAGCATTGTCCAATGCCTCTTGAACTGTGTCGGGCTGGTGCTGTGACCACTGCCCTGGAGAGCCTCTTAAGTGCCCAGCCACCCTCTGAGTGATGAATCTTTTTCTAATATCCAAGCTCAACCTCCCCTGACACAGCTTCAGGCTACTGCCTCATGTCCTGTCACTGCCACCATCAGTGCCTGCCCCTCCTGTTCCCCTCTCAAGGAAGTTGTAACTGCAGTGAGTTCTCCTGTCAGTCTCCCCCAGGGTGAAGAGAACAAGTGACCTCAGCTGCTCTGTACAAGGCTTGTCTCCAGATGCTTCACCAGCCTCATGCCCTGCCTTTGGATGCTCTCTAACAGCACCTAGGCTTGCCTGTAAATGGACCCAGTTGGTTTTCATTATGTGCCAGAGGGTTACTAGAAGTCCCTTTCCTTCATTGGTGGTTTGAGAGTTAAAGGGCTGCAAACCTGCACAATTATGGGCAAAAAATTAGTGCATCAGAGCTGGGCTCATTAGAGACCGACGTGTATGGCTAGTTGGGTTACACAGTATTCTACAGCAATTTACAGATTTCCTTCTGTGCCAAGGTACCAGCCAGAAGCCTTGTATGCAGACATCAGGATCCCAGTAAATTACACTGAGAGCAATTAGATAATGTTGTTAATATGACTCACTTCAGCGCAATTTCTTTGCTCCTCCCTCTATGATTAATTACAACCAAATTGATGTTGCCAGCAATGATTAATTTACAAGTTGAGATGCAGAGTAAATGAGCTAAGCAAAGCTGAGTTGGCATTGCCCCTCATTTAAGAAACTACACAAGGGATCACAATTCACAGCTAACCTCGCGACCCATTACTGAATTTGCATAAGAATTGGCTGGCTTGAATAGCTGCAAACGTAGTTTATTATTTTGTGATAGCTGTTTAGGAAAAAAAATATTTAGTTTAGCTAAATCAGAAAACAAAGAGCATCAATCAGACTTCTACTGAGAATTTTCTGTCTAATTCAAATTCATGATTGGATTATATGAAAATGGCAGCCTTTGATAGTGAACTGAAGATCGTATTCTTGATGAAATCTCTGAATTTCTCTAGGAAAATAAACAAAATCTATAAAAAAACCCACTGAATGAACAAATATATTTTTTTGTTTCCAGAGGCTGCACTTGCTCCTCCGCGCTCCTGCTCTGGGCTGTGCTCTCTGCAGCAGTGAAAACGGGAGAGAACTCTCCTTTGCTTTTAGCTACTTTTTTAGCTAGCTGAGGCAGAGAAGTTCCCCAGACTGTGACTTTTCTTTTTCTTGGAACCGATCGTCCCTGCTCTGGACTGAAAACCCGGAGGAACACCAGGAGCTCATCACACCTGTGGCCCAGAGCGGCCCAGGACACGGCATTTCCCAGTGCCAGAGGGACTGACAAGAGACTGAGTGAGCCAAGCTGCACCCCGTGACAAGGACTTCCCAAATTTGCCATCTCTTCAAAACAGTGAGAGGTTTAATATTAGTCATTTTTCCATGTTTGTGAGTACTTTACTTGTTAAAAATAAAAAAAAATAATGTTTTTTACTGTTTTCTCAAAGAAAATCTTTTCCTGAACTTGCTGGGGAAANGAGACTGAGTGAGCCAAGCTGCACCCCGTGACAAGGACTTCCCAAATTTGCCATCTCTTCAAAACAGTGAGAGGTTTAATATTAGTCATTTTTCCATGTTTGTGAGTACTTTACTTGTTAAAAATAAAAAAAAATAATGTTTTTTACTGTTTTCTCAAAGAAAATCTTTTCCTGAACTTGCTGGGGAAAGGGCCACTTGAATTTGCTTTCTAGAGGGACTCTTTTGGAGGTTTCCTCCCAAATATGCCTTAAACCAGGACAGAGACTTACATTACTGTGCATCACCAAATATTTGAACATCTTCGCACATAATTAATAGAAGCAGTAGATTTGAGGGGTTTGCAGAGACTCTTATTCTATAAAAATTAGATTTTTAAAAATTTCCTTGTAGTATGTACAGTGTACATTATGTACACACTACAGAGAATTTCAAAATTTAGTCTTTCTCATGAAGAATTTTCATCTGATGGCAAGTATTTCTTATGAATGAGAAAAGTGAGTGGCAGCTTACTTTTGACTCTTTTTCTATTATTTTAACCTCTTCTCTTCTCTTCTCTTCTCTTCTCTTCTCTTCTCTTCTCTTCTCTTCTCTTCTCTTCTCTTCTCTTCTCTTCTCTTCTCTTCTCTTCTCTTCTCTTCTCTTCTCTTCTCTTCTCTTCTCTTCTCTTCTCTTCTCTTCTCTTCTCTTCTCTTCTCTTCTCTTCTCTTCTCTTCTCTTCTCTTCTCTTCTCTTCTCTTCTCTTCTCTTCTCTTCTCTTCTCTTCTCTTCTCTTCTCTTCTCTTCTCTTCTCTTCTCTTCTCTTCTCTTCTCTTCTCTTCTCTTCTCTTCTCTTCTCTTCTCNTTTTTTTAACAGTGGTGTTGATTAAAAAAATTAAGTACACTTTTACCCATAGTTACTTGCAGACACATATCAGGGGAGCTCTTGAGGCTTTGAAATCAAGCGTTGAAGAGAAGGAAGAGCTGGAGTGAGAACTTCTGCTCAGTATGTGCTTTCCAGAAAGAAAAGTTTTTCATCCCACCTGACACAAATTAGCTCAAAGGAAAACTCACTTCTGATTATGAAGACCTCACAAACCAGTGCACTGGAGGCAGTG